>VWZD01000255.1:0-69894 GCA_013396695.1 Sakesphorus luctuosus
TCCAGTTTTGTGGAAAATGGAACGAGGTATGCAGGATATGCTGTAGTAACCCTCCAACATGTGATAGAGGCAAACGCTCTCCCTCCAGGTACGTCGGCACAGAAAGCAGAGATTTGGGCATTGGTACGGGCATTAATATTGAGTACCAACAAAAGAGTAAATATTTGGACTGACTCTAAGTATGCCTTTGGGGTAGTGCACGTCCATGGAGCTTTATGGAAAGAACGGGGACTTTTGAATGCCCAGGGAACTGCAATAAAATATAAAGAGGAAATTTTACAGTTATTGGAGGCTGTGCATCGACCAGCTGCCGTTGGGATTATGCATGTAAAAGGTCATCAAACTGATGAGAGAAAAGAGACACAGGGGAATCAGCGAGCCGACCGGGTAGCCAAGCAGGCGGCCAGGGAGGTTTGGACCCAAATGGCATTGATCCCTACTAAACAGAATCCCGCTACGGCTTATATGGAGGAAAAACCATGTTACTCAAAAGAAGATGATAAACTAGCCCAGATGCTACAGGCCAGGAAAAATATAAAAGGATGGTACATAACTGGGAGTGGACAAGTAATTTTGCCCGTTCGAATCATGAAGACAGTGTTAGAGACTGAACATAATAAGTGCCATTGGGGTGCAGAAGCAATGGTAAAATTTTTGAAGAAAGACATTTTTTCAAATCAAATGATGACGCTGGCGAAACGAGTTAATGCAATGTGTCCGGTATGTATTCGCAACAACCCAGTGGTGAGAAAACAAATCCAAGTAGGTATGATTAAGACAGGGCAGCTGCCCGGAGATTTTTGGCAGGTAGATTTCTCTGACTTACCACGGGTACAAACATATAAGTATTTGCTAGTGTATGTATGTACCTTTTCAGGTTGGCCAGAAGCTTTTCCATGTCGAACTAATCAAGCCAAGGAGGTAGTGAAGACATTGTTGAAAGAAATTATCCCTAGATTTGGGGTACCGATAGGATTATCATCAGATAGAGGACCCCATTTTATAGCTAACGTGGTTCAGGAAACATCAAAAGCGTTAGGAATTGACTGGGGTCTACACACACCCTGGAGGCCACAGTCTAGTGGGCAGGTAGAAAGGATGAATCAAACCTTGAAAAACCAGTTGTGCAAAATCTGTCAGGAAGCAAAATTACAGTGGCCGCAAGCTTTGCCCCTTGCTCTACTCAGAATTAGAATTAAACCACGGGAACGGGTGGGAATAAGTCCTTTCGAAATACTGTATGGAAAGCCCTATCATGCCTCCACCTATCAAGGGGACCCACATCTGACCGGGGATCAGGTCCTATTAAATTATGTCTTGGGTTTGAACAGGACTCTTGCAGCGGTGCGAGGCGCTCTTCAGTGGAACCGACCCCTACCCCTGGAGAATCCGGCTCACGACATAGCCCCTGGGGATCAGGTGTACGTTAAAAACTGGTCGGTGGAACCCTTAAAGGAGACATGGGACGGACCCCATCAGGTGATAATGACAACCTACACCGCAGTGAAAGTGCAGGGAGTCGACAATTGGATTCACTACACCAGGGTCAAAAAGGTCCCTACATCATGGACGGTAGAGCCTTTGTCTTCAACACGAATGGTGTTCAGAAAACAAAACTGAGTCTGTTACTTTTTATAAGTTGGGCAATAGTGTCAGATTCTGTCATGATCACGGTTGATATACAAAAACCATATGTGACTGCGTTAGAAGGGAGTAATGTAAATCTCACTTGTTCATTTTCTAGCAACCAGAGAGTTGGCTCCGAAGAAATTAAAACAAGATGGAAGTGGCTAGACAAGGACCAGATGTTAAGCTCCAAAAAGGTTTGGGATGTGTCACGGCAAACAGGGGTCACTACCATGCAACTTACTCAAGTTGCTAAAACTCAGGAAGGTTTATATACTTGTATGATATGGATTCGTGATGGGTTTAATCATGGGAACATAAGGCTCCGAGTTATAACGCATTCTGAGAAAGAAGGAATAATTAACTCTACACATTTAGAATCTCTTAAGGAAAATTACAATAGACAGGAAAACTTAGTGGTAGGATTGATCAGAGATTTCGGATTGATGCAAAATGTTTCTCAAATCACTGCATGTCTACCTATGCCACAGGCAGCAGGAGATCCTATACCTTGGGGAATAATTCCAGTAACTACTATGCCACTATCAGAGAAGAACTTCTCATGGACCTGTCAGGAAATTCCTACTGAAGTCCCACAACCAGAATCAGAATGGTTAGACTTATGTCTCACGAAACGAGTGATGAAAGAAATGGAATGTAAGAAGAAGCATACCTATTATGGATGGGCAAGAGATACAGGTAGATGCTTTATTTCTCCCCCTTTTGACGAAACATGTGATCGAGTTAAATTGAAAGTTTCACCACAAGATAGAGGTGAGCCACAGTATAGTATGGAATGTAGAAATATCACCCATGATATCGACACTTGGAAAAGTTGGAAAACTACATGGGGAACCAGTGTGTCAGAGCATTATAGTTATATTGGAAAAGTCCAGTGGTGCATACAATGGACAGGGAAAGAGGATCAGTCACACACCAGAGTCTTTACTACTGAGACTTCATCCCGATATTTTCAGGCTCAAATAAACGAATGGAATTGTACTGAAGTGTTTACTTGTGACACACCAGAAAATCAAATTGGCCTGATTCCTGTAAAAATGATATTAAAATGGGGATGTGAATGTAGAGGGTATAAACATTATATAAGTATAGCACAAGAAGGAAGAGCCGTAAATTGTAAGTATCTGACAGTACAAAGCCCCGGAAATTTAGTTTGGGTTATGGGACATGGCCAGTGGACGACTCATTTGTCCTTAGATGGACTGACTACCCAAATAACCTTGGGAATACCTACCCTCTGCCCATTTTGGAAAACATCTAAACTGACAGAAACCGAGAGGAAAATTCGTGCAAAAAGAAGTATAGATCAGGATTTAGATGATATAGGACTAAACAAAGAAGAATGGCATGAGCCCTCGGGAGGAGTGAAGTTCGGGTGGGCATTAGAATCCTTGTTTGCACAGGTCGCTTCATATAGGAATCGAGAGATGCTGTACAAATTAATGGGTCAAACTGAAAGACTAGCTGCTGTCACAAGAAAAGGGTTTAAAGATTTAAATATTCAATTGCAAGCCACTTCACGAATGACTCTACAAAATCGAATGGCTTTAGACATGATACTCCTCAAAGAGCATGGGGTATGTGGGTATTTGCATGGTAAAGACGAGCATTGCTGTATACACATCCCAAACGTCACACAGGATATAGAAAATGACATCAGTCAATTGGAACAGATCGAGAATAAGGTTCATGAAACAAAAGAAGAGGCAGAACACAATTGGGTTGGAGCAATATTTAGCTCCTTAGGGATCCAGGTCTCTGGTTGGTTTTCTTCAATTATACAATATGGAATCATGATAATTATTGTTGTGATTGTTGCTTTAATTGTATACAAGTGTCTTTTAGGAATGATTGTAAAAGAAGGACAACACACTCGGAAAGTTATAAAGGCCATCACCAGGAAAGAAATGATTCTTCCCGAGAACTCGAGGCCTCAATTAACGGATGCCCCCGAATACCAGGAAGCCAACGTCTAAAGTTGTTGAGCATCCTTGCACGTCGTGAAGAATGCTCAAAAGGGGGGAAATGTTGCAGTATGGAAAGAAAAATAAGAACATATTACAAATGTAGTAGTAGTTATGCTAAGGCTAGGAACTGAAGTAGGCCGCAGAGGGGGAATGCGAAACCGGTGGGAATGTGCTGATGTGAAAGAAACATAATCAAAGGAGTTAGTGAAGTATGCAAGGCAACAGCACAGAGTACAGGGTGTTGCTTAGAGATAAAAGGAAAGGCGGGTGGGGGAAAGTATTGGGGGCCATGGAAACAGGAGAGAAGTTAGTAACGGCCTGTCATAAAAATATGTACCCTATGTGTTTTATGATAAGATCTTTGTCTGTGTTTAGAGTCTGTAACTGATTTATTGTAACCAGTGTGTATTTTGTAACCTGTAAGCATTCCTAAGAAACAGTATAAAAACCCTGAATAAGATGTTGCTCGTTGGAATCCTGATTTGGGAGACACCTCCCCAGGTTCCCGGGCCCTTGAATAAAGCACCTCATAAACTGATACTCTGTCAGTTTGTGTCTCTGTTCAGCGGGCAACAAAGGGAAGAAGAAGGAGAGGGAAATAAAAACTTTAAACTAGGTTTCTACTGAAACTAACTACATGTATTTATACAGAAAAGAGAAAATTAAAAGAAAAGTACAATATAACACACTCTTATACAAGTTTTAACAAGATATAACAAGAAATATCTTCTTACTCTTTAATTAATACGAAGTGTATTACTTTATATCTATAAGCACTTTAAAAGGCATTTAGCAAGAAACAGAAAGAGTAACAGCAAAATGTTTTTACTTTTCTGAAACTAAACAAAATGCAAGGAGCAGCAGCTGAAGCAGGAGCGAGGCTTAAGATAGCAGAAAAGGCGTAGCATGTCTTTTTTGCACTTTACCTATGATGAAACTGAACTAAGCTACTTTTACACACTGGATTTTACTTTTTTTGAGATGATGTAAGATGGTGTGGAATACAATATTATTGGCTAGAAGAGGTCAGCTGTTCGCTAGCTCGGCCTAGCTCAAGGCAGCTGACAATTTCAGGTTCAAATCTGAACTTTAAGGCCCAGATTTAGGCCCATCAGCTAAAACTATAACAACCACATTACCATTACTTATTCTTATATACCTTCCATGACTGGAATTTTATTTTGCTGTGACTTGTCTACACAGCAAGACAGTTTTATAGTCTATAAAGTATCAGCCAGAACATGAAATACATCTATCTTCTGATACCTAGACAAGGTCTGCTTGAAAGCAAATTGTACTTGATTCCAGATTTAATGTATAACCATGATTAATATGCGTGTTTGTGTATGTAAAGAAAAGGTTAGTTTTATGAGGAAACAAAGCCATATTTGACAACTCTCAGGTTTTTCCATCTTTTCTAAAAAATGGGAACACTTGGCACAATACCGCTATATAAGCCACAATAATGGCCTCCAGTTTTATTTTGATAACTTCACCATCTCAGAAGATGTAGCTCCATTTCCATCACATATCCTTTTGTACATTAAAGGAGGATAAAGCTGCAGTATGAACTACATTATTGAGAAATGCTTCGGTTTTCCTCCTTTCAGTACTAATGCTAATTTCTGTGAAAGTGTTTGCTATTTTCAGGTTGTTAACAAACAGTTCATACAAAAAATGCGGTCTGAAAGTTAGTAACTCTTTGTTTTGGCTATTTGTTGTTCACAGTGTGCCTGGAAACCTATCTGTAGTTTCTGTCCCTCAAATTAGATGGCAAGAGGATAATCAAGGCAATATCTTTCCAGTAAATAAGTGCTTCTGGTAAAAGTCATCCAGAGGGATCTTGGCAGCCCTCTGAGAGGTGGGCCTGTGTGAACCTCATGAGGTTTAACAAGGCCAAGTGCAAGGTCCTGCACCTGCACTGGGGCAATCCCAAGCACAAGTACATGCTGGACAGAAAATGGATTGAGAGCAGCCCCAATGTGAAGGATGTGGGGGTGTCGGTTGAAAAGAAGCTCAGTATGAGTTAGCAGCGTGCACTCAGCCCAGTAAGCCAACTATACTCTGGGCTTCATCAAAAGAAATATCACTAGCAGGGGAGGGAGGTGATTCTCCCCCTTTACTCCACTCTCATGAGACCCTACCTAGAGTACTGCATCCATCTCTGGTGTTCCCAGCATAACAAAGATGTGAATCTGTTGGAGCAAGTCCAGAGGAGGGCCACAAAGAAGATCAGAGGGCTGGAGAACCTCTACTATGAAAATAGTTTGAAGGAGCTAGGCTGTTGAACCTGGAGAAGAGAAGACTACAGGGAGATCTCATAGCAGCCTTCTAGCACCTAAAGGGGCCTACAGGAAAGCTGGAGAGGGACTTTTGGCAAGGATATGTTGTGCTAGGACAAGTGGAAATGGCTTTAAACTGAAAGAGGGTAGATTTAGATCATGTAATAGGAAGAAATTCTTTATGGTTGAGGATGGTGAGACATTGGAATGGGTTGCCTGGAAAAGCTCTACATGCCCCATCCCTGGAAGTGTTCAAAGCCAGATTGGATGTACCTTTGAGCAACTTGATCTAGTGGTTTTGGAAATAGATAAATTTTAAGGTCCATTCTGTGGAAAATGGAATGGAAAATTTATAATTGCTGGGATTTAGAAATACTTTCTGGTTTCTGTCAGTGTGGTTATCAAAATGTTTGATAAAACTAGATGGCTACAGAATGGCAGCTGATTCAACCTCCCATTCTTATCCCTGAGAGTAAAGTTCACAGGATCCATGTGTGGGAGAGCTCAGAAAGGTTGTTGTTTGGTTTTGGGTTCCTATTTTCTTTTTTTTTTTTTGAGGCAGAAGGAGGTATTTTTTTTGTTTTGTTTTTAATAAAGGATTAGAGGCAGCTGAAAAGGAAATAAAAATAACTGTATATTTGTTGGAAATTGGTTTACACTTTTAAAATTATACAAATGCTTTGGCATTAGATACAGAGTCACCATGATAACAATGTAAATTGTCAGTTGTTGGTCATGCATGACATATCCACTTTGATACTTCTATTTCACGTTTAAGGCACATTCTCCAACTTATAACTCTACTCTCATATATGATTGTGAAGGATTTCATTTTATTGAGCAAAGCTGATCCTTACATGATTTCAAAACCAAAGCTGAAGACTTTAGAAATAAAAAAAATTGAAACACAGTAATTAAACTGTTAACAGTAAAACTGAGCCTACTACTGGCAAGGCAGAATGTGACCTAATTCCCCATGTATTTTTATGTACATCATCAGCAAAGTTGTTATAACCTGCTACAATTCTGTGTACACCCCCACTACAGTGTGTAAGGCTGAAAAAGCTGCAGTTTGGCTTGAAGAATGGTGAGAATTTTAAGTATCTGGCCTGAACCTGAGATAAAAATTTGCCAGACTCAATGGATAACTATGGAGTATTTTGAACTGCAATTCATAATTAGAATTAAGGCAAAAATAACCTGAAATGAAATTGAAACCAATCCAGCCAAAATCAATACCTTTGATACCAATGTCCATTTGGGCCAAACTGAGACTGTTGCATATGATCATAAATACCCATGAAATAGTCCTGCTTCTTTTCAAATTATAGTGTGTAAAGGTCTCATTTATGACATTGTTTCGCATGCCTGTTAGCCTGCCACAGTAATCTGTGTATATTCACAGAAGCCCATAGAGGCTGCTGGAGGAAGATGCTATGTGGATACCTCAGAAACAGGAAATAAGAATACTGTAATAGCACAGATCTTTTCAAACACTGTTTTCTCTAACTCATGGATCAGTCACTGCTGTTTGGGCAAAACACAGCTAACTGGACATAAACTGTTTTGTTCCACAGTGAGGGTACGTACTCAGTAAGTATTGTCCTTCCTTCAACTTTCCATCTTCCGTTGTAACAAAATACCTCCCTCTTTATTTCTTTGTGTAGTCCTTTCCCCTGGTCTTTATTTTTATGTTTCCACATCTGTTTATTTCCTTTAATTCCCCCACTTTCCAAATATTTCAGCCCCCTGACTGTCATTCAGATAAACGCTCTTGTGCATAATTTTCCATCCCCTAGAGAACATCTTGACTGCCTGGTACAAAGTCGAGACTACAGATATTCACTACTGGGGAATTGTTCATCATTAACCCAGAACAAAAATGATATGGATTAATAAAAAGTAAAAAAAAAAAAGGGAAAATGAAATAGAATCACCAGAAGAGAAAAAGTGTGGTCTCCTGCTCTTGCCTTTCTCAATTATGAAGCACATTTTTACTGATGTTATTGAGGTCAGGGAGGGGGGAAAAGAATTTATTAAGGTGCATATTTGTTGAGTTTGTTGCTAGAAAAAGTTAACAGAATTAAGGAAAATTTTTTTTATTTTTTGGCTACATGTATTAGTCTATTTTCCATGTAATTGCTGTGCATGTGGAAGTGATGTAGAATGAGAAAGATCACAAAAATAGAAGAACCATAAAATAGTTCTTTAGATTGCAGATGAGTAGAAAAAACACATAGTTTAGGATCTTTAAACACCAAGTAATGTCCCAAAGCCACTGAAAAATTCAGTAACAGCAGTGGACCAACTTTAGTATAAAATAGCAGTATTCATCCACTATTTCCAAGTCTTATAATAATGGAAAGAAGGCAATTATAGAAAAGCTTAATCCTTGTGGGTTTTGGTAAATTGGAAGAGAAGCGTATCAGTAATATTACCTGAAATTAAACTGTATAGATTCTCAGTGTCTTCCACAACTCTTCATATTTATTTTTATCCTCCAAATCCCTCGTGTCTCTCCGGTGACTACCCTGGGAGTCTCATCCTGTACAGACCCTTTGCAGACCTCTGACTCCTGCTTCTTGCCTCCACGCTAAAACTCACACATAATTAAAGAGTTGGTTGTTTTAGAGGGTATTCTTCACAAAAGCAGACCTGCTACTGCCTACTTAAGTCACAGAGTCTGAGTGGTTTTAAATGCAAGCAATTACTGTCTGTCTGTAAACAACGAGCTTAAGTCATTGTCAAGTGTGTTCAGTCTTCCCATGCTTTTCATGAAAACAGCTCCTGAATACCTAGCCTGCATATGAATGAGAGTTACAAGATTATGTTCAGGTTGGTTATTTTATTGGTGTCATATTAACTGTGCAAAATGAAACCAGTATCTCCTTTTTTTTTTTTTTTTGGTATTTTTCCTCTGCTGAAGGAAAATAATCTTCTGAGCTATCTTTCTTCAGAAGCTGGATAGGAACAGTAAGAATAGTGTCTGCTCCTTCCACCAGTGCTATCTGTTAATCAGGATGAGGAACAAGAGTGATGGTATTTGTTGCACAGAAGATGCCATGTGGCTGCATTCTGTTTTGTGTCCTATAACTTACTGTCCATTAAAAACTCAACAACAAACCAAAACCCCACAAAAAGTGACTATGAATTGAAAAAAAAACTTGCATATGGAGGTGGACTGAGTATTATCCTAACAGAGTCAGGATTAGTCTTTTATTTAAACAGTGTCAGTTCTTTAGAATGGGATCCCTCAAACCAGTGCAAGACTTCAGAATTTGCCATAGACCTTCTGCAAAATGGTCTTGTGGGAAAGGAAATGCTACAAAGCAAGAGGAAGAAATGTGGGTGATAAATTCAAGTTGTTAGATATATCTTGGAACAATTCTGCCACAAGAAAATTAAGGAATTTTACTTCTAGTATTTTAGAAGCAATTCCAAGTGCTTCCAAGTATCTAAGCCCACAAGAATTTTTCTGTTTCACGTAGAAGGAAGTACCTATGTTTGAAAGGTACTGTGATTAAGATACAATTTGGAAAATACATGGCCTTTCAGTATTTTCTATTGTCATATACTTTCTAGAAACAGGGCCTTGGTGAGGAAAATAATAGTTCCTACAGATCTCTAACCTTTTCAATGAGAATGTAAAAAATTGAATTAATTAGTGCCGATTTCACTTGTAGCTCTCTTCTTTCTCCCATGACAGAGAACTATTCATCTTGAAATAATGAATTCACTTCACTTATGCCTCTCTCTGGGCTTTCCACCTAAATTTATACTGCTTATAGCAAACAATCAAAAAAAAAAAAAAGTGAAAAAGTCAGAGAACAGATTGAATCTCAGCTGACAACCAGATGTATATAAGACATGCATTTTCAAAGACCATCTCACCTAAGAGCTATTGCCTGCTTATCCAGAAGTAATCCCATTCTCTGCAGCTGACAGTAGATGAATCTAAGTTCTTGATAGCCTCAGAAAATAATCATCTGTTTCTTTCTCTCCCTGTCTCTTCTGAATTCAACAATATGGGACATACTATTAAATGACCTCTAACAAAGAAGAAAAATATTTTTTAAAAGTTTGACAAACTTCTCAGATGCTGTGATGGATTTTCTATCACTGCATGTATTGAAGTTGTGTTGACTGGATATTATTATGCAAGTTACATACAATTACAGTCAGATACCAACAAGAATTAATTCTAAGAATTTCTGATGTGAAAGAGAGTTACAATTTAACTGTAGTCTCTGTTGGCTGTATGATACTATTACAGGCCTTAAAAGATGCTGCATTGGCTGTGTCTTAGAGTATGAGCTTATAATTTTAGGGCTTAGACTGATGACCAGTTACAAATCTGCATGCAGTATTGGCTGAAATTTATCAAGTGCTAAACTTTTACATGCAGAGAGCTATCATAAATCAGATGCCATGAAATAGCTGGTGAATAGTTAATAACTGGATAACCAATCTAATTATCTAGAGAGAACAATAACTTTTGTTTAAGGGGTAATTATGCATTATTATTATTGTTATTGTTATTGTTGTTGTTGTTGTTGTTGCTGTTATTATTATTATTATTATTATTTGCTTAGCATGGGGAGCTGATGTGGGTAATTAAATTTTTTTTCATTTTAAATATACATTTTTTTAAAAAAATTATACATCCTTTGCGACAACATGGGATGAACTAAATATGAGCTGTCTCTTGTTCTTTTTGCAGTATCCATTTTTTTATACCCTTTGACCCCTCTGATCTTTTTAGGCCTGAATCTTTACATCTTTTCTGCATGAAGGTAATGCTGCCTCTGATATTAACATCTTCCAGGCACTCTGACTATTTGTATGACTTCTTTTTTATACTAACCCAACATGATCATGAATCCTACATAACATGCAGAGAAAAGAAAGTCCAGACAGCTCTTGATCCTGCTCAGGTCAAATATGAACGCAAACCCCCAAAAGCATGGAAATAACACCTGTGCCCCTAAAGGCCATCACTCAGCATGCAGCACTAGGAGATCTTTCAGCCTTCCATTAGGATTTTATCTTCACCTCTAAGAGGGAAAGGAAGACAATTTCAATGTGAACCTCAAATTCAACTTTGTCTTCTAGGCCAAAATCATAATATTGAATTCGGATATGCTTATCTGAATAGACGGTATACTTGATACATTTTTATTCCTGAAAGCTACCATTAAAGATTTTAATTAAGGAGGTTACTACCACTTTAGTGCCAAATTATGCCCCTATCCTGCACAGGGAGTAAAGGAAACTAGATTTTTCTTCTTTCTATGCACTTTGCATAGAAAGAAGAATAAATGGAAATACCTTTACCAAGAGAGTACAGTAGCTGTTCTGTTCCTGCATTTGATACACAAACTAGAACACCAAGAGGTGTGGTCTTCTTCTTTATGGCTGCTTTCCAAGAAAGGGGGAACCATGCAACAATTTTCCTTTGTGAGATTTCTCATGGGAAGGCTGCAGCCCTGCACAGACACCCAGAGCTTAACAATCTGTGTCAGTCCTGAGCTCTTAGGTTGCCACACTTCATATTCCCTTCCCTATCTGAAAGAATTAGCAATAGAAAAGCACCAAGAAGTAGTATGCTTAGGTACAGCAAAATGAAAAAGATTAATTAGCTCCTGCAGGCAGTATAATGAAAACGTGGGAACAAATCTCTGTTGCAGAAGGGAGATGAATGAGAGGCTGCTGTGCAGGATCAAGCCATCTGTAGACAGCCTAAAGTAATTTAGATTGGTGTTTTGACCAACTGCAGCTGGAAGTGGCAGTAAGGGCAGCCACGTGTTAGTCTAATTGAGGCTAAGTCAGCACTTTTTCTGCAAACATTTACTGTATTTCAAAAGCCTGCTGGTTGCAGCTCTCTGGGTTAAAACCTTGGATACAGGTCCTGGCACAAGAGCTCATCCTCTGTAAAGAAGAGCTGCCCAATTATTGTGGGACTAAGAGCATGTCTAACTTAGTACCGAGGAGCTGGATGTTGGTTTGGGCCCCTCCTCATTACATGGTGGTGTAACTTCTGTCAGATGTCTTCCTTTGGGGTGGAGGAAATATAGTAATAAAAGGCAAAAGTGGCCCTGAGGCAGGGATTAATTTTTGGGGTTTTTCTGCCCTTATCATTATGAACTTGCATAAAAGAATTCAAATGTATTACAGGAAAACTTCTGAAAAGTTCTGGAAAGAAGCTAAGTCTATTTGTTCAGATTAACCTTCCTAAGAGGAATCAATTTAAGTGATAAAGTCACATACAATGATTATGTGGAGATATAATGTAAGTTTACCTTGTGGCCACCAATCTACTCCAATGGAAAGAGACCTAAACCATAAAAATAATACTTTCCCCTAAGCAAACATCCCCAAATATGCTAAAATTGACAACATAGTTCTTAAAATCACAGTAACAACTACAAAAATAGGATTTATTTTTGAAGAAAATAATATTAATACTATTGTTGCCATTGTCTTTTTTATTTGCTTCCTGGATTTTTTGTGCTTTCAGCCTTTGTCCTCAGCCACAATGGCATGCAACTTCTTTTTTAATCTTAAAGTTGAGATTTTCAGGCAACACTTTATTATGGTAGTGGAGACATCCAAAACCCAACTCAATAGGACAAGTTAGAAAGTGGAATAATGAAAGTTAATAACAGAAAGGACTAAATTCGATAATGAGTTTAGACATTCTATAGCATGCAAACCAAGAGCAGTATACCTTTCCCTCCCTCTCCAATTTTTCCAGCATTTAAATTATTTTTCAAATATTTTGAGTTGGTAGAAAGTAGAAACAGCAAACAATAAGTTCAAAATGTACTCAAACAAACCAGAGTTACTTCATGCTATAGAAACTGAGCCATATCTTAATCCTGTTTATACTGATTTGATGAGTTCTTTTGATCATAATTCATACAATTTCTTGCTTGTTAACTTTAGTTCACACTACAGAATTTGAAGTGAGATTTTAGATCTGCAATTAGTACAACAATTTGAAAGCTACTGATAATTACATGGTAGAGCTAACCCATAAATAGATATTTTGCATGGGATCTTTTATCTGCAGTATATGTTCTTGCTAGTGTTAAGTATCATGTGAGCAAAGGAAAATGAAAATGAAGACACATAAATAATATACAATTCTGAAGAAAACAGGGAGGGAGAATGTTAAGACATTTGGGAAAGTTTTAAAGAAAGAAGATGAAAGAAAAACTGCATGAAAAATTAATTTAAAACTCAGAAATAAAATAATTTCCTTTAATAAAATTATTAGTCTACATTTTATAAAAGAATGGTACTTTTATAGAATGTCACATTTAAAAATAATTTTTTAGAATGATGAATTATCATTTTACTATAGAGACCATGTAACTGTTTAGGTGGCTATGACACAATAATGACAATAGCTGTAATACACAAATCAGCATAGTGGTCTATAATTAGGCTTAAAATGTGATTTTTGTTTCCATTTCATAAATTTGACTTTATTTCTCTTATGGAAGTACCACATTTTTTTTTTATTTTAAAAGAAACTATCAGTTATTTTCTTCTGGGTTTAAACAAGTGATATAGATAGTATTTGTGATGCTTTATGACTGAAAGATCAGTGAAAGCAAATTAATAAATTAGCTACATTTTAGCACAACATTTAACTCCTACATGTATTTTAGTGTAAGTTTTGCTTAGTTAATGAAGGCTAAACATACTTCTCAGGTTGGTGGTTTTTTTGTTTATTTTTTTTTTATGAAGGAAAATATCCATGACTGCTGAATTTATTGACTAAACCCAACTTGTTCTAAGCTCAGGTGTAGTAAGTAACCATAATGTTGAAACAGGATGTTTATGCTCAACACAATCTCATAAATTACATAGTATGATAGTTGATTGTATCAATATCCATGAAAATGTACATATTCCTACTTACCCAACGGACAGGAAAGGCTCCTTTGATTCAAGTCTGTCAACCAAATAAAAAGTTTTAAATATATTTTTGTACTTCAGAAAAATTATACAATGAATTTAAAACAGCCACTCTCAATATCAACTTTACCTAATGACAAAATTTATGAGAAAGGCCTGATCCATTATACTAGAAACTTAACCCAGAAAAAATCCCATTTACCTAACTGAACATTGGTTTAGAAATCAAATATTTACAAAGTAACACATCTAGACTTTAATTTTCATAGATTCAAACTGTTGTATAGTTATTTAAATGGAATGGCTAGAGTGAAGAAGAAATATTTTGTCCATTTTACTGCATTTTTCATGTAAATGTTTTGGGGTTTTACACCTTAACCATCTTTTTTTCCTGTAATCATATGACATGGACACTTCATGATTATGAGAACTTCTGGCACATTTGCCAGAATCTGTGTTGGGCTGGAGCTGGAGACCGCTGGTTTGGTAGATCCAGAATTATGCCCAGTTGTCAAATCAGTTGTTAAAAGCATTCTCCAACTCTCTTTTTGTTTCTGCTGTTGTTGTGAGGAGATGCACCACTTGCACACTGGCAGGAGCCTCTTCTAGTAGTAGTTTCCACCCAGCCAGGATGGATGTAGGAGTCCTCATCTGTGTTATTAGACAGTATTTCTGCTCTACTACCTGCAACTGACTGCCTTACATTTTTAATGTGTTCTGGCTGCAACGAGTTTACTAATATCAGCTGCTTTCTAGAACCATTAGTATGTGATTTCAGGATCCTTTAAAAACATATTTAAAGCATATTTACAGCTCAGTGATTCTGAGTGGTTACATGACATGCAGAAGTGTTCAGTTGTGATAATTTCCACTGAGACTACTATTAGGAGGAGCAGCAAATAACCACCCTCAGGTTATTAATGTTTCTTTGTAGCCTTTAAGAAATGTGATTCTAAAAAAGCAAATTTAACAAAAACAATTATTATATCTGGAAGTTAGCACTTCATTTATGAATTTGAAACCAATTCAGACCCACAACAAAATATCTGAAATAGAACTAATAGAACTAAAACTAATAGAACTAAATAGAACTAAACTAATAGAACTAAAATATCTGAAACACGACTAATTGTGACCAAAGGTACTGTAAATAATAAATGTTTTAAGAAAGAAAACTTTCCTAAAAGTCTATGTAGAAAAATCAAGTACATTTGTAGTTATTATTCAGCAAAGGTTTTGTCCAAAAATCTCACAAACGAATAGACCAGCTTAGTTATTGTCGTCATCTAAATGACATGTATCGACAACATGTAACTTTTCTGTTGTTCTGATTACTATAGCTCATCTTTCTACTTCTTTCTGGGGTTGAGATCCACATGGAACTAGAAGAATAGAACAGGGAAACACTGATGGCTTTGCATATACCTGGAAGCACAGTAGAAGCCCTAAGCTCCATATCCTTGTGGTCAGGGCGATGCTTATCCAGTGAATCCCCAGTAAAATGCTGAGCTTGTCATTCCTTGGGTTTAGGCTGATGCCTAAGGCTTTTTGTGTATATTTTGTAGATTTTTAGAATTATGTAGGGTACATGGATTTTCCTGGATTGCTCACATATTTGGTGGTATTAGAAATTATTAAAACGTTTTCTCATACATTCTTGAGCTCTCAAGGACATGATGTTTTGAAGAAGACACCTGCAAGATAGCTTCAAGACAAAACAATAGAGGGCCCGGAGCCTATTCAGGGCGTGGTCTCTATGGGTGGGCACCAAGGGAAATTGGTAGCTCAGGCTGGCTACAGATATGATATATGCTAATAGCTGGAAGATTATAAAAACTGTAACATCTCTGATCGCATGTGTGCTTGCTCTATGGTGTGCACCTTAGAAGGTTCTATAAAACTGTACCTGTCCATCTTTCTCCACTAATGTGAAATGCCTACTTTGCAGGAAATTTAGCCATCAAGTCAGTGCTACCAGATAGCAACTAAGTGAATGGGCCCTTCATGTTGAGTTTCATCCTTCTCCTGCGGGCTCTATGCACAAGTGTTATTTTGTTTCCTGGTTTTTTGCTTAATGAAATGAACCAGAGGTGGGAAGCACTCAGTGTTTGGATGGAAATGCTAACTATATAAGCAAGATGAGTAAAAAATGAAAGTGTTGGAATGTATTTATATACTTCATAATACAAAAGTTTTGTAATGAAGAGAGACCTGGCACTATTCTGATGGAGGACATTCTGGTGGATTTTACTAGCAAACAAAAACTGTGTGATATCATGTCCTTTGGACAAAATGCTGCAATTAAAAATCTATTTGAAATCCATTCTCAAGATGGAATTCCATTTGATTTAAATAGTGCTGCCCTAGGTTTGACCTCTCTCTACTATATTTAACTAAATGGTTTTAGATATTTTGCTGCATTACTTTTAATTAGTACAAATGTTCCTCATACTAAAGAAATACAATTATCTGTTGGCCTTTTATTTGATAAGCAGTACATGGCAAATTAATATAAAGGTTTTTAAACTACAACACCTTATGAAATAACAACCTATATCATCTTTACAGGTGACATTTTTCAATAGGTACCATAGGTTTTTTACAGAATCACAGATTCACAGAACATGCTGAGTTGGAAGGGACCCACAGGGATCTTCAAGTCCAAGCCTTAGCCTTGCAGAGGACCATCTCCAAGTGTCACATTCTCATGCCTTAGAATATCAACCTAATGTACATTGAATTCTCCAGGATTTTGAGGAATTATTGTATAATTAAATATGCTATTGCAAAAAGAGTAATCCTGGTAAATTTTGAGAAGGGTTGTCATACACCTCCAGGAAATATCTTAAAACAGAAACTGTATTTTTTGTAAAAAATGTATTTAATGTGCAAGAAATATCAGGTTGGACAGTAAACAAAGGAAATCATATTTTAATTATGCAGGAATAGTGGTGAAGCAGGAGAGAATGAGAATTTTTCTTTTTTTTTTCTTTTTTTTTTTCTGAAATGGTTTTCATATCAGAAAATTTCAGTTTGTCAGTATGTCAAGACAATATATCAGTTTGGATAGGAGGAAGGCAGGCTAAGCAGTAGCATGATGGGAACATGGCAGAATAACGTTGTGTTTCCATTTGGTTCTGAGCTAAGATTTTCGGCAAATCCTGACTTTCTTATCTGCATATATGTTTTGCAGGAGGAAAAAGAATGTTTACATTTGCAAATTGTTCAAATAAAATCAGTTGTAAACGGAACAGGCATAGACAATCAACTTGTACCCATTGACATACTACAGTACTGTCACACTGTGTGTTTAAAATAAGGACCCTAGAAATTTCCCACTGAGCATTATGCCCCTTGCAACCTGTCTTGGAGAGATATTTTACAAGATCTGACTAATGCAATTGCACATTTAGTTATTTTCTTTGCTAAGTTTGCTTATCAATGCAAATAATCTAAATACCATCTTTGGCATGGACTGAACATCCAGATGGGCAAATTTTCAAGATTTGCAGACAAATGTCCAAGGAAACGTGACTAGACTAAGGGCATGTGAATTCCTCTTTGAATTGTAAACAAATTGTTTAAGGCCAGGAAGATCCCAAAATAAACTCTACTTGCCTTGTATTAAGATTATTAAGATTACAGGCAAGATGTTTTTTCATATCTGAGGCCTGATCCAAGATACGTAACTCCATATAATTTCTTGTTGAATAATCCTCTCTTCTTATTCCCTGAACTATTTACTGGACAAAGCAGATAACATTACTGACAATATAAGAAGCAAATGGATTTTAGGCAAGCATTCTCCAAGGTAACTCATTGTGAATCAATATATTCATATTGATTCATGATCATTCATGACCTTCATGATCACCCTGTGGTGATCACATAATTTCATCTCTAAGAACTTCATAAGAGAAACATGTGGAATTTAAGGCATTTGTTAGTGTTCCTATTCTGACTTGATGTAACAAAACTGTCTGCCCTGAATCAGGGAAAGGGATGGTCAGGAACTAACACTATTTTAAGATGATTTGAGAAGATCATTTAGATTTACAATTAAGAAGATCATTTTGATTTACAATCTTCATATCAGAATTCCCAAAGAAAGTTACTCAAATGTGTTGCTGACATCACACATTTTCTATTTGACTATAAAATGTATGAATAGTGACTGCAGTTTTCAAGGGGATTGGAATAATTTTCTTTCAAGCCATATAGGAAAGTCAGGCCAACTAAAAAGCATTTTGGACTTTAATATAATGCAAATGTGTATTTCAGCTGACTGATGTGCTGACTTATTTACCTGTCAAGTATGTCTGTCTTTTTGTACTATACAGCTTTTGGAGGCAAAGATTTAGCATGAACCAAAGATATAACAGATATATGTGTAGTCAAAGAGTATTCAGATTTATTCAGAGCTCCCCCTGTTTACCAATGAATTAAATTTTAAAATGACAAGAGCAACTCAACAGACTCAGTTTGCCAATCAAAGTAATCAAATAGGGTTGCATTTTTCTCTTCATGTTGAGTTCACGGTTTGAAGTGAACAGGAAACATCTTCCTTCAGAAAGTCTTAAGCAGTATTACTCACATATTGACATCTAATTTCTTTCTTTTTAAAGCATGTGTATTATAACTTTTGCTAACTCCCAATATTTTATACAATGCAAACAAAAGCCTAATAAAAGCATGTCTTAATTTACAGAAGAAATATTATTTTATGTAACTTCTACTATGCATTGATTTTGAAACATCCATCTGTGGTGTACATGAGGTAATCCATCCCTCCTGGTTTCTGTGATAAATAATTTCAATCCAAGATAATTTTTCTGAACGCTGTCAGTAACCACTTTTAGATAGAATTAGAGAAGAAGCTCATTTTGTCTTCTGAAACTTCCATAAATATCTTTATAAATGTTGTCAAGTTTTATTAAGAAGCACTGTCACATTATGGAATAGATAAACAGTAGACCAACTGTATAGATCTAATCTGTCAGAAGTGTCTCAGAAGCAGAGGGAACAGAAGAATAATGAACAGGTTTATGCCAACTTTTACGAATGTTCCTAATAAATTTAATAAGTTCCACTCCCAGCTGGTGGTTTACATTGCAATTGATGACTCTGATTAGAAAAACAACTGCAAACTATTGTTTTCATTACTATTGTGTAATATCAAATCCTACGTATAATTTTTTGAAGTGCCCTGGGAAATTCTATTCCACAGAGCTAAGTGCTACTGTTATTTATTGAAACATAAAAATTCTACCACAAAATAAAATGCATCACTCAAACCATGGATGAAAATTAATGTACTGCAAGCTCAAAATGTCATTTCTCGGTGCAAATTTACTTCTTCACACAATAACTGACTTAGTAGCGAAAAGATGAGACAGATAAAAGGTAATACTTAGTCTGATTTATAATTTTTTTGTTATTGCCTGATATGGGAGTCTCATAATCAAACTGGGAAAATATGATCTAACCCCAATATGGACATGCACAAAGAATTTTGATGGCAAACAGGGGCATACTAACTAATAGGAACACTCAGTACTATATTTTTGGCTTGCATAAATAATTTGAACAACATCAAAAAAAGATACTGTGTGTAAAATAGTTGACAAAAAGCTGGGTTTTGATCAGTCCAGTGAACAGAGTTAAAATCTAAAATTTGTTTGATAAATTGGAGAATTATTCTCACATCAGTGTAATGAAATTTAAAAAAGAAAAGTAGAGAATTTGAGAACAAGAACTATTTTATACACCCATGGAATGAGGAATAACTGGCTGGGCATTGCCAAAACAGAGAAAGAACTGAGTAACAGGAGACTGCCAGTTGTGAGGTACATATTAAAACATCTTCCCTCAGGGCTGATCGAGAATCACAGTCAATATTTTTCACAGAATCGCAGACTATTCTGAGTTGGAAGGGACCCACAAGGATCATCTAGTCCAAACCTTAAGTCAATGGCCCATACAGGGGATTGAACCTATGACCTTGGCATTATTACAACCAAGTTTTAACCAACTGGTCCTTCAATCAGCACATGCTTCATCTCTTCCAGTCTCAGATCACAGCTATTCAAAGTTCACAACTGGATGTCCTAGTTCAGCAGGTGGNCAGAGCCACACGGGTCTCAGCACAAGGCTAACAAACCCCTTTGGGTTTGTACCCCAGGGCACTGGGTTATACTGCTGGGTTTTGGGAGTTGGAAGCAATTTCCCTTTGTGTCAGTGTATTTACCGTAGTATTATTATTAAATTGTAGCTCTGACTTACAATCTCTCTCGTGTTGAGCTCATTTCTCCTGCTGGTTTACCTCTAAACCAGCACACTGGAATAATTAAGTTTACTAAAACTAAGTTTTACTGATTACTTAAGAATTTATTCAATAAGAAAACTATTATATCCATAAGCACTCTATGGTTTAAAGAGTGTTTTACTTAAATAAGGTTATCCTTTGGCTATCAGACTCTCTATATGCAGATCTATACATAATACTTCATAGATGTATAATAAAACATTTAGTCGCTTATGTAAGTATCACAACACATTAGGCATTCTGACTGACAAAAAAATTACACATTTTTTTGTAATATTTTATGATTTCTTACAAGTTTAATTATTTAACATTGAGAATAAATTACAACGCATCTTGAAACATCAGGTTTTCCCCATAACCATGGGGAAAAATTTGCACCCTGAAGAAGTTAACTTTCCAAGATATCTGTAGGTGATGCGAATCTTACACAACCTAATTTCTTGTAATGAAAAAATGAAATTATGATTGGTCCCCATGAGATAGCATGGTTTGACCACTTTCTGTCTAGGAGTACTTCTGCTTACCCTTGGGTTTAGTTTGCACTCATGCATTTAATCTGAATTTAATATGTTGAAAGATGGAGCTGCCTTTATTCTTTTCAGTGTTTTGAAGTGAAAGGAATAGAATATTTGGCTCAGCATATATATATATATCATGATTTTTAAGCATTTTATATGTTTAGACAAAAAAAATGTGAAAAAATAACATATAATGTAATTTAATTTATTTTAATTTTTTAAACAACCCTGAAAAAATCCTTGACTATTGATGCAGTGCATTTTATTTACCCAGTTCCACTTAGTGTGGGAAGATGCTAAAATGCCCACCCAAGGAGGACCATGCTGGGATGCAGAGCAGACCTGACCTACTGCACATACAAGACTTATTGTTGGAGTTTAAGATTCATGCATTTTCTCTGTACGATTTTGCCCCCCCACCCGGTGTTTTCTACACCCCCACGCTTTTGCCCCCCATATGTTTCCCCTGTGGTTTTTCCTAACAAGCCACGGTGCCACAGAGGCACCGGTGGCAATTCCCCGAGGTCAGGCTGGTCCCACCTGGCCACATCCCCTGCCGTGGGGTGGCCTGACTCTATCTGCTGCCGTGGCTGGCTGCTGCCACCGCCCTCACCCAGGGACAGCATCATGGCCCCTCTGCCACCACTGGGACGTGCCGCTGCACCTGTGCCATGCAGTGTGGGTGGTGGAAGCAGCAGCCGTGGGTGACACACCAGGGCCACGGTGTCTGGGACCCGCTGGCACATCTGAAGAGTGGTGGCCCTTCCTGGGATGCCGTTCCTGTGTTGCATGGTCAGCGGTTCACTGGAAATGCACCTGTCTCTTCTGCTCATCCAGCCCCAGTCCCCAAGCCCCTATTGGTCAGTTCTCCTGTCACTTGACCGGTGTTCACCCATTGGCTATTTGGGTTGTGAGTTATCCATTCTGCCTCTCATATTTCTTCCCTCCTTCCAGGATCTCTTTGGATGTTGATGGGTACCAAGACATGTTTCACTCAATCCCTTTTGAGTTTCCACACCACTCCAAGCACCTCCCGGAACCAACCCATTATAAGTCGGCTCCTTTCTTTAATAAAGGCTTTTCGGTTTCACTCCCACATGGTATGTGGTGTGTTCTCTGAGAAGCCGTTCCCCCTTGGTCAATTTCCATAAACTCAGCACCTAAACCCATGATTTGGTAGTGCCACAGCACTCCGTGCAGAAAAAGGTTTTGAGGAAACACAGCATAGGATGCTGTCGGTAATACCTGGTGCCAAGCTGACTAACCTAACCTGCTGGCACTGTGCACTGAAAACCTGATGCAATATTATGGGGGTTTTCAGTGTCAGCCCAAGATAAAGCGAGGTTTGTCCCTTTTGATTTCTTCTGACTTAGTCTATAATTTTTTTACAGATGGACATAGCATATGACAAAAATTAGCTAGTTTCCTAGCAAAACCTTTATCTTACATAATTTGTAAACTTGAACATCTTGACATAAGCACAAGTTTCAGGGTCCTCTAGGATTTATTATCCCATGTGTTATTAGGATGGATAATCTTTTAACCATCAGTTAGCATAATATGACTAATAATTATTCAGAATTATCTCCAAAGTTTGACAGTTAAAAAACTGAATAAAAGGTAGGTTTCACTACAGCGAGGAAGTGCTTTAGAGACTGACTCTTCCCTATACTAATTTTCTCAGCAGCAAGAGGCTAAGATGAGCCATAAATCAGCAAATGCAAAAGTTAGTTTTGATATACCAGTACAAATGTACTTTGTCATATTGAGTGCTGAATGCACTACTGTTATAACTGTTGGGATGGAATGGGTTTGGGACCGTGGTAGGAAATGATGGTATGGAGAAGAACAGTAAAGCAAGTAGTTTCCAATAATACTCAGGTGGCCTAAATTTTAGACAGCAAGAAGAGGAGAAAACATAAAAATTCTAAGTAATTTAAAGGCTGCATAATAATATATTTCAGAGAAATAGAACTAAAAAATACTAACATGTTCATCAAATAGAGCTTCAGTAGCTGATTGTACTTTCTACCTGAGGTTACTGTATTTTCCTTTATGAATCCAAAAATTACCAAGATAACATAAATAGTGGCATGGATTCTCATAGCTGACATAAATGCCGGTAGTATGTATGAAGAAAACTAAGTTTCCAGTCATGAAAAAATTCATGGTCAGATTCAAAATTAAATTCTTGCAAGAATCAAGTATAATAATTCATTTTCCTTCAGGTAAGAACACTTTACCTTGATGCCCTTCCCAAACTGAAAACATGCTCAATTTGGTACTTTTGTTCAAGAAAGCAAAGAAAACAAATCCTGGAGAATGAAAGTAACTCCCATCAATTTTTATTTACTTTTCCCTGTGATTTGCTAATAGTTGCTGAATTTTGCAAAAACCTATGCTCCCAACAAAAGAAAACATTTTGAAAAAAATACAGTGTTGCACTTAGTGTGCCTAAGAGTTCTCTTCCTCACAGCTTTAATCATTCTTTGCATGAAGCTGATATCACCTGACCCGCTTATGCTCTAAATCAGAGTAAGAACATTCAGGTCAATATGCACTGATCTAAAAACATTTAGAATGATTTCATCAGGGTGGGCTGAACAAAACAGTGTTGACTGATCCAATGCACACAATCAATACTACTTTACTGTGTGGCTATTTGCAGTCCCAAATAGATGAAGGTTAATGTAGGCTTTGCCTTTGAGCATCCCAAGGGTAGAGGCTTAATATCCTCTTTCCCTCAATGACACTTCACTGAAAAGCAGTTACAGGAGGGGCACTTCTAATGTAAGATTCATGTTTGTCATGCTGTTTCCTAGAATAATCTCACTCATGCAATACCACAAAATGGAATATACATTTTTGTGCCAATAAATATTAGAAATTTCTTGTTTCTTAGTCGTCATAATAAATCACTTATGTTTATGAATACATTTGTTACTTTTCAGTATGATAACCAACAACAAAATTACCAAAAAGGCATGCAATTTGTAACCTATTCTTTAAAACATAAAATTGCATTTGACATTATGCATCGACAGCACTATCTAAGTATGGGTCCTGCCAGGCTAGATAATATATTTTCAGATAGTATACTCCAAGACCAACAGGATTCACCAAGAAATAAGCTTTCAGGGTAACATAATTGTTAATAATTTGCTGCATATTAATATATTGCTATTGTCTCTCTCTCTGTTGCATGCAGCCTTCTATGCTATTTGTAATCTTACTTAATCCATTTTCTTTTAAATTAAGTATACTTTAAATTTCTTCTTCTGATGTTATTCATAAGACTTTAAAATATATAACAAGTGACAGCCTTTCATTTATCCAGCCTTACTTATTTGTTCACAGACTACTAAATTTATAACCCAGCATCATATTTCTATTGCTCTTTCTAAGCCCCCTAAATGGTGCCCTTGAAGTACACCAGTAGCTCCTAGACTGAATTACAGCCTTCTATATAATTAGAGGTGTTACATTATGTGAGAAGCAATGCCTAATTGCAAATCCACTAAGTGGTTCTCTGAAGCACAGTCTTCTGCATCTCTGATTACTGCAACCATTAAGAGTTTACTAAATTCCTGAAAATGAAGAATTAACTGTTCATTTACAATATCAGGACAGGTCCATCTCTATTCTGTATCAGGAACCCTATGTTCTTATTTTTAAGACTTAATAAAGCAGTTACCAAGCAGCAGTGCCTGCAAATCTGGATATTATTACTATGATGCCTTCTTCACTAAAACTCAAACGCAGAGAAGATACCATGATGTCTGTTTCTGACTTTTTTTTAATATGTTGAGGTAATATTATTTTTTTTAGCCAAACAAATATAGCAGAATATCTACAGAACACATCATCTTTGTACAGAAGACAACATGCTGAGTCCAAATTCAGTTTCTGAAATCAAATGAAAGAAGCTATGCAGTAATAAAGGCTAGAAATTTCACATGTAGTAAGTGATAGGAATAGAGCTTAGGCTGTCAAGATTTAAAGTGAATGCATGACTAAAAGTACTATTTCTGTGTGCCTGCAGGCAAACCCATCAATGCTCTGGATCTGTTAGGAATTTAGTTTTTGATTTATAAGACAGGTTGTTTTTTTCATTTGTATTAGCAGCATAAGTTCTTATATAAGAAAGGAATCATAATAATTTCAGTGTGAAGAGGAGGTTGTGGATGTGTTTTCTGTTTCACTTTGGTATAAACAGTGATTAAAAACCATGAAAAAACTAGAGAGAGGTTTACAGTTAGCTACTTTAGCTATGGTATATTGCTTCAGGTTTCACACTAGATGAAAAAATAAGAAAGAAAATTAAACAACAGGAAAAAAAATAGAAGCAATAATGAGAAAGTAGATTATTCTCCAAATTTGCTCATCTCTGAGCATGACTGTGATTATGGTATCTTGGCTTTTGCGAAAGAAAACATCAGTCATATGATACCACATATCCTCTTCTGCAAAAGGAAAAGTACTGAGCTAAGAAAAGGGATGCAACTCCTGTACACATGTGTGTAAGCTGGTGTCACTGGCTCCTTCTTAGAAAGAAAAAAAAATAACTGAGAAAAGATTGTATAAGTCTAAGGAATAACTTGAGGGGTGATTGTAACAAAGAAAAGTGCTAGTCTTTATGTAGGTTGTACCTCTAAAAGGAGCCGAGTCAGGACCATAGCTTAAAAATTCTGGTGAAGGTGAATAAAAACAAACATGAGAAAATATAAGATTTAGTATATGGTGATAACCTGAGAAGGAAAACCTTCCCTAGTTACTAGAGATGCCTTCTAAAAAAGAGTTAGCAGTATTTTTAAAATAGTGAAGGGGGAGACTTAAAAAAAAGGTGCTGTACATTCATGCTCTGGACCATGTGAGAGTGCAAACATGCATCTTTGTGTGGTTCTCCCAGGCCTTCTGAGAACATGGATTTTTTTTTCAAAATTTATGGGCCCAAACTGATTGTAATTACCCAATGTAATTCAGAAATGCAGACTTGCTTGTGCTGCCTTCCGTCACCGGATATTTTTTCTTATTTCTGAGATATTATATATATTTGACATGAGGCTTTTTCCTTGAAAGAAAATACATAAGCAAAAAAACAAACAAAAAAAAAACCAACAACCAAACCAAAACAAACCAGAATGAGATTCAGAGCAATCTGAATCACTGGATCTGCCGCAGCTTTGTATTTGGGCCTTTTAAGATTTTTTATATAACTGAGAAGGCTACTTAAGTTCTCAACACAAGCAAAATTTGCATTGTTTGTTGTGAAGTTTAAGTGAGAATTTCAGACTAAATGATCATGATTCTGTACAGTACTGACTTCTTCAAATGTGATCACTGGGAACATTCTCGATGAAATGAATGTAAATAATATCCTACTGAACGTAAGATGCCTAGAAATGTGTGGGGGGGGGGTTTAATGGAAGCTAAATCTTTTGTCAGAGGAAGAGGTGCGGAGCAACACTCAGATTCATTCCATTTCCCTGAGATAAAATAGCTTTTTTTTTCATGAATAAAGGTAATCAAAAGAATCAAAAAGATACATTTCTGTAAAAAAAAAAAAAGGAAACACTTTGATTCAAATGAAATATTGCACTAAATAATCTTAATATGACATAGTCATTGACATATTATGTTCCATTCAGTATGTAGAAAAAAGTAGTAGTCATAATCAGAATTTAATCCAAAAGTAAAGTATCAGAAAATAATTGATCAGGTTAATTTTCTGTTTTCTGGACTGTGTCTTTAGGCTCTTGCAGGTCAGTGATAGTAATGGACACATAAATTGATAAAGAAAAAGAATAAAGGAAAAAGTTGTTGGAAATTTAGGGCAATATTCAGTTAAGAAAGATCCTTATACTTATGTTTCATGCCAGTGGATTTAAGCATATTGATAATACACTGTCAATGGCACACTATTGCAGCAATTATGCAAAATACTGGAGTACTCAAATAGAATAGTAATGCTTGTTTGGCACAGAACTTGTTGAGATTTTTGTTAATGCTTTCAAATGGAAGGAGTGATCTTAGAAGACTCCTATAGCAGAAGATACAGTCAAGTTTCCCATCACTGTCCTTTTCATACTTTCTCTTGAAATGAAGGGTGCCCAGGAGTGCTCAGAAAACCAACTCAAAAGGACGGCTCTGTGGACTGAGAGGGAAACCAAACCATACCAAACTCTACAAACAGTATCTTACAATAAATGTAAGAAGTTGAGAGCAAGTAGAGAAAGACTGTAAGCAATTCTTTTAGCCTCTGTTATAAAATAAAATTAAAAAAACCAAAGGAAATGCAAGATGTGCAACATAATTCAATCAGTTTTGTAAGGGAGATCATAAAAGTAAAATGTAGAGGAAACTCATAAAATATTTGTGTCAAAGAAAAATAAAACATTGATATAAAAAGTAATCATATCCCACACGTAAAAGAGCATCTCTTTCCAGGATACCAATATCAGACACTTAAATAAAATAATTTCTTCCAGAGGCCATACGACTTATGAAATTGTAAACTAAAAGCTGTTTAATAAAGCTAATTAGTATCATGTTAAATCAAACATGCTGAATACACATTTCAGTTGCATCACATAGAGAAGTGATTGGTAATGGGAAATGACTGTGCTGTCTAATACCACTCAGGGAGTGCTGAACCATATACCTGAAATTTCAGAGACCAGCTTGGAAAACTCTTGTCTTCAAGGGAAGTCTTCGCAGGGTCACCATAGGCTATAGCCAGTCAGTGCAGTGGGAACTCAGCCACCACAGGGTGTTTTCCAGCCAGCCAAGGCAACATGGTGAGAGGTGATTTGACTCAGTTTTCCTGGTTTTGTTAACCTATTCACTAAATATGTCTTGCTGTCTCACTCCAAGATGTGCCTTATCAGGATGGATCCCAGACTAGGCAGTGCCTTTTCAGTTTTCTTCCCAGTCCTAGTCCCTTGCTTCTGAAATTGTTGGGGTCAACCCCCAGAGCTCACCCCCCACCCCCGTTCTCTAACCCTCTCAGTGTGTTTTTTCCATGAGGTTTTTCCATATCGTGAAGGTACTTTGATGGTTCTCCTGGGCCTGGGGTGGTCCTGCACTCCTTCCCTGTCCTGTTCCACAGACCCCACCCCTCCTGAGGTGGCACAGGGTGGCAGCTGTTCCCAAAGCCCTGGCAGCACCAGCCGTGTGCCCACCTGCCCCCTGCTCGCCCTGTGGTTCCTCCTCCCCCCTAGGTGTCCCTGAGTGGCTCCTCCCAGTACCTAAGCCTCTACTGATCCTCTGAGCTGTCCATCCTTGCCCCCGAGCCTAGCCCTGCCCTCAGATTTATTCCAAGTTTACACGCCCTTGCCAAGCCACTCCCTTATCCGAACCCTTTAAACACCAGGACAACCAGAAATAAAGGCTTTTGAGTGAACTACCATCTATGTGTGTGTGTGTGTATTGCTTGAGAGCTACTCCCCTACTGGTTCTCGAGAGGAAGTTATAAAAATAATAGTTCGCTCCTGGGGGTTTTCCTTTGTTAAATTCACTAGTTTTCTCAGAAAGAAGATTCAGAAGTGATCTGAGACAGTTTGGTCCCAGCTGTGCCAGTACACTGTTTTTGGCTCCCCATGCCCAGTGTGGTCTCCAACAGGTCCCCCTCTACCTCATGCAGCAGGGTCTGCAGTAGTTGTGCTCATTTTAGTGCCACTAAAAATCACACCATTTTGCTAGCTGTAGCACAGTGGTTTTCTTACTTCCAAAGGCTCAGAAATAGGTGTCCCCATGATCCTTCTCAAGTCCTTTCAGCCTTGTTGCTGCTAGAGGGGTACCAGAGGAGACTGTTAGCCAACTCACCATATGGATGACCATAGAGAAAGGACATGCCACATGTCCTGAGGGAAGGCAAGCCACAGGAGCATGTGCGTGGTGGCTCTACTCCACCTGTCCTGGGGCTTGGGCCCACTCTTGGAGCAAGTGGGAATGGAGCCAGCAGCAACTTTCAGAGTTAGGAACTACAAGACCTCATCCTGTTTTAAAACACTCAGCAGAGGCCTCCAGAATGACACAAAACCTTTCAGGCATGTATCTAACACCTCATGTAACATGGTGGTGGACTGAAATGAACAATAAATAGTTAAAACATTCTTTTACAGTGTAGAGAAACAGAATGCCAGCCCATCAGAGTATTTGCGGTCACTTCTACTTCAGTATGATGGAGCAAAAACATAGAGTGGAAAAAACCAGCAAATGGGCTTTCATATGCTGGCACTGATTTGCTTTAGTGAAATACTGATCAAAACACCACTAAATAAAAAAGACAAAGTGTGATCTTTTAGCTTACCACAACACTGTTCCTAAAGAGTGTTTTAACACATTTGTGTCAGCACCTTTAGTCTTCACCTTGAGTTTCAAAGACATGAAGATTAGCCAGTAAAATTAACTTCTGCTGGAGGCTAGACCCATATAAAAAAGATGCAAAATAATTTTAAGACACAAATTTTTCAGACATTTGATTCTTTGCAGAAGTGCTGTGCTAAAAAAGAAAATTCTGAACATTTTTGAACCTTCTGAGACCAGGTCTTCCCTGACATACTGAACAACAGTGCAGATTAGGAGGAATGCTGCTGGAGCTCACAGCTATGTGAGATTTTAGCTGATTCCAGAGCACTATGCTAACCTCATATTTTGCTGCTCAGTGTGTACACCTAAAATGAATTATGTGTTTAGCAGCTTTCTGAAGCAAAGCATAAATCTTTCTGTTATCAAAATGTTTTTAAGGCCTAATCAAAAAATGACAGAACATAAAACTATAAAGTTAAAAAAAAATGAATGTAGATCCTGAACGAAGATAACACCAAGTATGTTTATACCATTACAGGCAAAAATAGGTTTAATGACTTGGATACACAAGCAAATTATGTGGATATAACACATCATAGACATCAATTGCTCTGTATTAACGACTTATGTGCATATCCAGCTGTCAATGTGAGACAGACTTTCTTTCAGAGATACAGAGTTCTTTGAACAATTTTGAAGCTTCAGGCACTTCAAAATAAACAGAATCATGCAAGCCTGCACAATACTCCTGCTTGCTTACCTTAAAACTGTTCTTAAATGTGTCTCAAGTATCATTTAAATATTTGTAACAAAAGAGACTGAGCAAATAATAGTCATCCTTAACATTATGCTGTACACAGTCACTGTTTTTCCACTGGATGTCTACCTTAAGACAGTTTTCCTAGGCAAATTTCCTGAACATGCTTATGAAAATTGCCCACATGGTAAGTGTCAAAACTTGTTTAATTGACCATATAGCACATTTACTGTTTCTTCATTATACACTAAATCTGCTATCTTGTCAAAGAAGGAAATGATATTGCTTCAATGTAATTTGCTCCTGATTTCCTGCCAATTTATTATCCTCTAAGTGTTGATAAATTGATTGCTAATAAAGTGTTCTAGTACATTTCTTGAAATCAAGGCTGGACTGACCTGATAATTTTCTGGATCATCTTCTTAAAAATAGGTGTAACACCTGCTCATAGCCACTGTACCTTACATGACCTGCATAAGTTTCTGAAAACAATCACTAATAGTCCACACACAGATTCAGCCAGTCCTTTGAACACACTACAGTGAATCTCATCATACCCTTTCCATTAAATTCACTTAGTCAAACACTGATTAGCCAATTCTTTTATTGCATATCCTCTGGTTAAAATTGATTTTTTTAAATAGCTGGTCAATTAGCCACTCTTGCTGAAGTGAAAAAAGTGTTTTCTGTACCATCTGCTATCTACTCTCCTTTCCTGCTAACAGCAGTATCAAAAATCAGAGGAAGTTAGTCTAATGACAATCCTTCTGTTACCTTTCATACTGTTAGGTGGTTTAGCCTTTCTGACATCTTTTTAGATGACTCTGCTCTTCTTTTCTATTTAATTCCAGTCATGACATTTTGATTTCACATTTTGTACAATTGCTTTTCACTTTTGAGGATGTTACAGAAACTTGATGCTGCCATATTATTCCTTTATTCAACTTCGTCTGCTTCAGGAGAATTCTCTGCTCTACCATAAGCACGGTCAATGCAAGATTTTCTACATTCCTATTGTGCCTCAAATTTCTTTCCAAGATATCCTACTTAGCAGGTCTCTGAGCTCATTGAAGTCTATCCTTTCTGAAATCCATTATCCTATTTCTACTGCTTACAGTCCTTCCTTTTAACAGTGACTATTTTGTGACAACTAAATTTTTAACCGATGTCTCTCTAGAGCAAATCAAATCTAATGCAATCACTTCCCTCTTCACTTTTTCAATATTGTGGTTGGACCCTGGCCACCAGCTGAGCACCCATGTAGTTACTGACTCACTCCCCTACCATTGTCCCCTATTGGGATGAAGGAGGGAGCAAGAGTGAAAAAGCCTCATACATTGAGATTACTGCAGTGTAATAAGGGAGAGAAGGAAGAAGAGGAAAAAAGCCCAAGTGAAGCAAAGACTTTCCACTTCTTATAAGCAGTTCTTCCAATCTCTAAGCAACAGCTGCTTTGGAAGAAAAAACCTCCCCAATTTTCACTTCAGAGTATGATGTTAAATGAGAGAATATCACTTTGGTCAGTTTGTGTCAGCTGTCTCAGATGTATTCCTTCACAAATTCTCGTTCACCTCAAGCTTATCAACAAAGGTAGAATAGGAAAAAGAGAAAACCATGAGGCTGTGCAAACACTGCTCAGTATCAGCCAGATTGGTGTCTTTGCAGCAAATCCAAAACACAGTACCATATAGGATACTACAAAGAAAGTTAACATCATCCCAGTCAGACACAGTACAGTGATTTGAAAAAAGTAAATGTTCTCAGTGTTGTCAAGAACTTTATAAGCCATTGATCTCCTCACATATTAATATGCTAACATATACTGAAATAATAAAAGTTCTTCATTATGACATAACCCTGAAATAATAGAATCACAGAGTGGCTTGATTTGGAAGAGACCGTACCATAGAACAATAGAGTGGTTTGTGTTGGAAGGTACCTTAAAAATCATCTAGTTGCAAACACCCACCATGGCCAGGGATGCCATCTACTAGATCAGACTGTTTAGGCCTTGAATGTTTCCAGGGACAGGACATCCACAACTGCTCTGAGCAACCTCTTCCAATGCCTCACTACCTTCTGAGTATAAAATTTCTTCTGAACATCTAAACTACATCTCTCCTCTTTTAGTTGAAAAGTGTTGCCCCTTGTCCTATCACCATGTGCCTATGCAAAAAGTTGTTCTCCCTCTTTTTTATAAGCCCCTTCTAATTACTGGAAGGCCATGATAAGGTCTTCCTGAGTCTTGTCTTCTCCAGTCTGAACGACCCCAGCTCTCTCAGCCTGTCTTCATAGGAGAGGTGCTACAACCCTGCGATTGTCTTTGTGATCCTCCTCTGGACCTGCTCCAACAGGTCCATGACCTTCTTATTCTTAGTACTCCAGAGCAGGACAAAGAACTCCAGGTGGGGTGTTACAAGGTCAGAGTAGAGGGAGAGAATGAAGAAGGGGAAAATGGAAGGATTCTCTTTGCTCAAAAAAGCCTTTCATAATCTTCTAGAGAAATAGTTTGCACTGCATCCATGAAAAGACACAATCTAAGACCTTTTTTACTCTTTACAGTTCCTTCAGAACTTTATGCAGGTCTCTCTCTTATCTCTGTCTTGTCTATAGAACAAGTATTTATGAGAAACTTTTCAGAAGCTCAGAGGTGGAAGTGCACATAAATGGGAAAAATCACAGACCATTTTCCAAAATCTTTTGAAATACTGGCACAGGGACATGGTAGACCATGACTACCAGTAACACTTACAGAATTTAGCAGCTTACAGTTGAGAGTAATGGTAAAACAGGGTTTCTCTTCTCCAAATATAGTATTTCTATCACTTCAACTGAGTGGAGCTATATGATAAAACTTCACATTACTTCTATGTAGTGCTGAAACTCAGATCTAAAACGTCCCTACCTTTCTCATTCTGAGATCCCACCCTTGAATTTCCATCAGAAGTTTTCAGACCAGACCAGGCACGGAAAATTTCCTGCTCAGTGTGTCTGATTTCACTGCTGAGCTGTTGGTCTCAGAGCCAGTGTATCTTCACTTCAGCTACAGCAGAAATCAGTCCTAATTCTGTTGACGGATCTGAAGCATAAATTCTGTAGCACTTTTATAGGAAGTGAGGTTTATGGAGCAGAAATACTTGTGTGCTTGATGGCCCTAACAATCTGTAATGCTTCCCTTAGCTTAATTGATTTTGAAAAAAGAGTGGATGTTTCTTCAAGTTTGTATAAACTCTGTGAAAAAAGGCACCTGGGAATAGGAGAAAGACACTGTCATTGCCCTCCTGAACAGCCGAGGAAGAAGTCCTGCCTTTTCAGAACTTGGTGTTCACCCTTGGCAGAAAAATCAATGAGAAACCAGTTCTGATGCTGCTTTGAAATTATTAGTCATTTCACTAATCACTGCAAATTAAAAAGTCACAAAAAATGAGGCCATAGCCAAGTAATAAAGCATAAGGATTGAAAATTGAAATAACACTCAATTAAAAAACAAACCAAAACAAGATAAAACAAAATGAAAAATTATTGATAGTAGTACTAGTAATGGGAGCATTAATAAACACTTCACAGATCACTGCACCAGTCTTTTTGTCAGAAGATATAGTAAATGACAGATTTAATATTTTATTGTGTATTTCATTATAACTTTGGTAAACATTGCACAGTGACACTGGTAGATACATTTCAAGTTACCATAATTTTTCTGATAAAAATTGTATTGTAGTAAGTTAAAGTGAAATCTCCTTTACCTGTAAAGTGCTGAAAGTGGCCGCTTGTTGCCAGGTTTTGGTCTGTATGGTTTTGGTTCTCCTGCCATGTTGATATCTGAAAGCAAACATTTGATATCAGTAAGTCAAACATCTGGAAGATAGAGTGAGTTTACAAAGGCACCTTCAAGTCACCTGAAATGAGTAATAGGCAGTGAAAATGGACAGCATATCTAAAACACCTGTCTAGTTTTTACCCCTTCTGAATTGATGCTGCAATACTTTCCTGGAAATTCTTATGGCAATGCATTAACATATTAGGAAAAATATCAGTTATTGCTAACAGAGAGAAATGACATTTTTAAACACAAGAGTTTCCACTCATGAAGGTGGAGCCAGTAGCCTTTTTCTAGTACAGAAGAAGATTTGAGTGGTAATGTAGATGTTGAAACAAATTATCATCTCAAGCCAAATTCTGCTGTGGAAGGCTGCAGTGGTTCTGAAGAGTTCCCCTTTAGGCAGGGTCTAGAGAAACACACATTGATTTTTAACAGCTACTACACTGTCCACTCAGAAAGCAACTCTTCAAAAGCAAATAAGTGAGTGCCTCTTTCCTATCCCAAATGCATCTTTCCTCAGAGAAAATCTGTTTTTGCAAATGCTTTATCTTAGGCAGATATTTATTATTCTCAACAAGATCTGAAATCTTGTGAACACTTTTTAAAAGTTCACTTATGTCTGTATATTTATCCTTGAAATGTAAAAAAAAGTCAAGCTTATACAGACATTAGTCATGCTTGTTCTCAAATTTGTCTTTTCATCTGAATCATACTTAAAGACGTACCAGGAAATACATGTCCCTCATTATGATTGATATAACACTGACACATGGAGGGAGAAGCACAGACCCTTTTGCAGAGAATACCTTGAGTTTAGGAAGCTGTCTATGTAAACACAAGCCTATGTTAAATAGCTCCTCCACTCTAACTGAATGTTCCAAAGTCGACATTACAACAAATCACACGGACAAAGTGAAACTCCTTATAGGAAACAAATTTCATGCAATTTGAGGGATGCTGTAGCTAAATCTCTTCTTGGATTCACTAATATAAAAAAAGAGTAACAGTCAACAAAATCATTGGTGTTATTTCAGTGTAAAATTGCTGTGACAAAACATCATATCCCATTAAACATGGAATCACATGGTGATCAAGACATTCAAGGAAATACATGTTCTTGGTAAAGTCTATGTTTAATGTCAAATTGAGTGTAGGGGAGGGAAAAGAGAAGTAGAAGGCTGAGGTGTAGAACAGGGAAGCAACACTGTTTATTGCAGTGATGCTAAAAGGTGAAATATTTTTATGTATTATTCTTGATCTCAAAAGATGCAGTAAAATCCTAAGACTTATGGACTGGGTACTTATATTTTACCACAATGAATAAAAACTCCCAAAACAATCTGACTTCTTTAAAAGTCAGAAAAATTGGAAATGTATGTCCTTTAGTGTTTTGGGTTTGTGTTTTTTTTTTCTTTTTGACAAAAATATTTTTCCACTGCAAATTTCATGCTTCAAACATTAAAAAGAATTAAAAAGAATTTTGCTTATTTGCCATCTAAATTTGATATTTTGAGCTCAGCCAACACTTATTTAAAATTATACAAGGACAAGAAATTAAATGCTTTCATCTAGAACTGTATAATATAAAATATTTTACTAAAATTTTCTTTATATAAAGCACCTTGGAATTAAATTTGTCTGCAGTGTCTTTTGCAGGAGTTGTATTACTATTAAATCATAATTTTTCCTAAAATATTTAATTTCTTGTTTTAACTAGCTTTCTGAAACTGGCCAAACATTGGAGACAATTTTTATACCTCCTTGAAATGCCTTCCTGCTCTTAATTTTAAGTAAGTGTTTTATTGAATGCATGTTATTTTTGTCTTCCATTTTTTGTCAAAAATTCAGCTATGATGTCCTTATTTCAAGAAATATAAATTCTACAATGGTGAATCAACAAAGTAAACATCCATCAATTTTGAAATCCACTGAGAAATTTTGACAGCTTTCTTGCATTTCCATTGACTCCTGAAAATAACAGTATTAAAACAAATTTTTATCTTATTACCTTATGATAATTAGACCTTTTCATACTATTTAAATATGTCAGCTTTAAGGTCATTGACTGCATTGACTTTCACCATCCTCTACTAGAACTAAACTAGGACAGGTTTTAGGAAAAAATAAGTAGAATTATAATCTGTTCTTGGGAAATACCTGAGGCTGTGGTATCATCTTCACACAGCCATAATATTCCACAAATTTTTCATGTCTCTCATCTGCTACTGTTTCAGAGCTATATCCCCAGTCACTATTCTTAGGCATATGGACATAAACAGGTTTGAAAAACGTTTTCATACCCTTCCAGGACAGATCAACATTCTCTTGATGATTATTCTTGTAGACCTACATTTGAGGCTGTACAAAACACACTTTTTAAAAAGGCTAAGGGCAGTTTGTTTTGTGTTCTCTTAATTTCAATCAAAAATGTCAAAAAGATAACACTGAAAGAAACACAGTAGCAAAGCTGTTCAGAATCAGTTAAGATTCCAGAAGAAAACAATGAACTATTTTATACAGATGGTAATAGGCAAAAATTCTCTTCAATACAGAAAACAGTTCACAGAAAAGCTGTGGGTCTTCTCTGTTAATATGAAAATGATTGAATAGCTCTGCACTTTGGAGCAAGTTAAGAATGGATGTAGGAAATGCTTTGAAAAGTTAGAACAGATTTTCACCCTGTTATTTTTCAGCACTATCTACTCCAGCCTCAATTTTCAAACTAAGATTAGAAGTGAACTTGTCAACATTTCACAAGATAGATTATTTCTATCCCAAGTGGAAATCTTATGAGATAACTAGTTCTCTTCCTTCATCCATCATTAGTTTCATAGCAGACATTTACATCTACTAGATCATAAACTATGTGTCAAATAAATTTGTTGGCTGCAGCACAGAGATTTACCTGTGCTAATTATTCCACCCTGTGGAATGCAGAGACATACCACTACTCATGCTGTTGAATTAGATACCATGCATGTACATGAATATGTGCCAGACAACTTGACAAGGGACATAGACATTCATATTGCTCCTGGAGAAGCATGGATTTGATGGATTGGGCACCTGATGGATAAGGAATTGCCTGATGGTCTTACTCAAAAATTTGTATTAAATGTGTAGATTTTCAAAGTGGAGACTTGCTGGTGAGTGACATTCCTCAGAGATTTGTGTTGGGACTGATGCTGTTTAGCATTTTTGGGAACACAGATGAGGGATTGAGTTGCACACTCAGTAAGTTTGCAGATGACACCAAGCTGTGTGGTGCAGACAACACACTGGAGGGAAATGATGGTGTCCAGGGGGACCTTAAGAGGCATGAGAGGTGGACCTGTGTGAAGCTCAGGCCAAGTGCAAGGTCCTGCCCCTGGAGCCAGGCAATCCCAAGCATGAATACACACTGGGTGGAGAATGGATTGTGAACAGGATATGGGGGTGTTGTTGGATGAGAAGCTTTATATGACCTGGCAATGTGGTCTTGCAGCCCAGAAAGCCAACTGTATCCTGGGCTACAGCAAAAACACCATAGCCAGGAGGTCAAGGGGGGTGATTCTGTCCCTCCACTCTGCTCTTGTGACACCCCACCTGGAATACTGTGTCCAATTTTGGGGTCCACAACATGAAGGATGTGGGTCTATTGAAGCAAGCCAATGAGATGATCAGAGGTCTGGAGCACCTCTCCTATGAAGACAGGATGAGAGAGCTGGAATTGTACAGCCTGGAGCAGAGAAAACTTCAGAGAGACCTTACAGCAACCTTCCAATACCCACATGGAGCCTACAAGAAAGCTGGAGAGGGAGTTTTTACAAGAGCACGTAGTGATAGGACAAGTTATAATGGCTTCAAACTGAAAGAGAGTAGGTTTAAATTAGATATAATGAAGAAATTCTTTACTGTGAGCGTGGTGAGATGCTGGAACAGGTTCCCCAGAGAAGTTGTGGATGACCCATCCCTTGAAGTCTTCAAGGTCAGGTAGGATAGGGCTTTGGACAATCTGGTCTAGCGGAAAGTATCACTACCCAGAGCAGGGAAGTTTGAACTACATGATCTTTAAGGTCCATTCCAACTGAAACAATTATATGATATATGATTCTATGCAGGAACAGAGAAGCCCAGGGACTTTCACATTATTTTCTCTATTGTATACTATAAATATTCACTTAGACATTCACTTTAAGATAAATTCATCACTGAAATTCAGAATGCTAGGGAATCATTATGAATAGAAAAGTGACTATGCAGACAACAGTACATTGAAATACAGTAGTCTGGTCTCTCTGTGCTTTCAGAAACAAATGAGATTACTTTCTTTATTAAAAGAAATGCATTTCCAGTTCTATATTTTCCTGTTATCATAGCAGAAGCTTAAAATATAAGATCTAGATTTCATTCAGGGTTGTGTGTCATCAGCAGAATATATCTAATTTTAAGCATGGCATTTTTATTTGTAATTATATTGAAAACTTCTTAGTAGTTAATAACAAAAATTAAAAACAACTATAAAAAGAGTATGAATGCCATTGTAGAGGGCAGTGATTGTATTCAATGGCTACATAAATTTGTCTGAAAAAGCAGCTCAGAGCAGCATGATCTACCTTTCTCCGATGACCATTTCCTAACATGGATTGCCTACCTCCTCTAGGCAGTCAAGTAATGACCAGGGAGACTCTGATTCATGGACATCCTACTTTTGGAGAGACAGTATCAGCTAGCCTTGGTGCTTTGCTCGCAGATTCCCTGGCAAAGCAACCTGAGAATCTGATCCTGAAGACAACAGTTGACAGGCTTTATAAGTGTAAGCAATGATATCTAAAGAGCATTCATACCCTAGAAGTATTCCTAGACGGAGAGGCACCTGCCTTACAGATTTTTTGAAAAGGGTCATTTAAAAGAAAACAACAAACCCCAAACCAATGAATTGTTTTGCTTCACAACAGGTGCCATAAACAAGAAGCTTCAATGGATACTAGTTCGACTCATGAAGACTGGAACTTTGAGGCTTACTGCTACAAATCTAAAGGCTGTGTCTCAGTCTGAGTCTAACCTATAAAATTAAATAGAGCCCTTTCACAGCACTCCTCAGTTACCTCTTATACTAAATTGTTAAATTGTTTCTTGGCATGACTTTTACCACAGTTTACAAGTACTCTCCCATGCAATTTCAAGATGCAGGTAGACAATGGACAGGACTTAGGGACCAGTGCTGACTGACATTTCACCCAGTGAAAGAGAGTGGATCCAAGTACCTATAATTAGGTATTAATGATGTGACCTCTGAGTGTGGACATCATGTCAGAAAAACTGGAAACCGAGACCTGGAGCCAAGAAAACTCTAAGTACTCTGAGAAATTCCTTGAAAAATTGTATGCTTGTCTGACTTAAAATTTCAGATGAAAATGGGTGTCATTGTTTGCTTCCAAATCAGCTAAGCTTTAGACAAAGATTTAATGGAAGAAATGGTGATTTAAATTAACATACAGAGAAAGAATTCACACAATGAATGTACAATCAATATACACAAAGAGGTACGCATAGAGAGAAATCAGGATGCATTTTCTCCTCCTTCAGATGACACAAAGTGTGTGGGATAGAAGAGGAAAACCAAGAGGTAGATGCAATTTAGAGAAAGCCTATAGATGGGAGTTATAGCATAACTGAACACCTGCAAAGCTAAAGCTAATCCATCTTTCTTTTATACTCTTCCATCTACTAGTCTTACAAATCTCACTGCTGCCTGCTAAAGGAATTTTAATAAAGTCATATGATATTTTTTACATCATAGACTTTCTTTATATGTTCCATTGATTACATGTCATCTACTCCCTTTTCTCCATCTCTAGCATGTGAAAAAAAGGACAGGTCTCAGTTCTCTTCCATTCTGTGCCCAGATTGTGCAGCTCTATAGATGAAATTTCCCAGAAAATTGAACACAAGCTCAAATTAACTTTCAAGGCTAGTAAAATATTAAACGAAGGTCTGGGTCACACATTTTCCTTCTCCATAATGGTATTAAAAATAATTTGCTTGTGGGGCTCTCTGCTGCATTTGGATTTTCTCTTAGCATTGAAGTAATTGGAGGCCTTTTCTTGTACAAAGATGACAGCTATTGTTAATGCTTCATGCAGAAAGAGCTGCTTGTTGAATAGTATATGAAATTGCTTTGTTCAACCATTTCTTCTTTCATTAAATACTGCTAAAATGAAATGAGGCTATAGGGTTATATAAGCTATCATTCTTAACACCATTCAGTAACAAAAGTGTCAGGCGTTGTCTTGCAGGAAAGTTTTTTCTGTTCCCCAGGGAACTGGGTTGGTGTCAGGACAGCCAACAGGTAAGAGGGAAAATTCTATCCTGTCTATGTGCCCATCACAAACCATTCAGGGCGCTGGAGATGGCAGTCAGCTGCAGAATGGAAGCCAATGTACTTCACAGCTGAGATGGAGCATTGGTCTGCCTTGGTTTTTGTCGGTTTGCTGCCATCCCTGCACCTCCTGCCTCAAATAACAACACAGTCACTGGGAAGAAATTCCTGGTCCCACTGGTTGTGCAACCAGCAGCAGTTCCTGTCCATGCCCAGTGGAGAGGCATCACTTCTGCCTGAGGAAGGGAAGAATGCTTCTTTGTGGCCTCCAGATGACTACCCATAGACTCCACTGTGATTGCGAGTAGGTGGCCAAGACCTTACAAACTGCTTCTCTTCTGTACTTGAATCCCTGCAGATCAATTACTAGGAGGTGGCAAGAACCATGCTGGGGTACTGGGCTGCAAGGGAAGGGACGCAATGTAGCACAGGGTATGTATTTTAAAGGGATTCCTATGGGAAGGAGGGAAGCCCTGTTGCTGCCAATCCTTCCTGCTCCTCTTCCTCAGCACTGGGCTTGAGGATTCCTTTGCAGCAAGTTCTACACTACTCTTTTGCAGATGCAAGAGATTCAGACTCAGCTACTAATGGACTATGTGGCCATAGCCACTTGCCTGCAGACCAGCTCTATGAGAACTGTGGGAGTCTGGCTGTTAACTGTGGAAACCCCCAGTCTCGTTTGTGCTATGGCAGCCATGAAGCTGGTTGTCATATGTGCTCTTCACCCCACTGGAGATAAGTATAGATGCAGGCAAGCATAGTCTTTCTATAAGAAGATCCTTTTAATTTAATTAAGTTTTCGGCTTCTGTTTCCCCTCCCAGAGAACAGAATATCTACATATCAAGTACTTGTTTAACATATGGAGTAGCAAATTCCGCACATACTGAAGATTAACATTGCCATGAGGATATAAGAAAGCAATGGACATCTGAGACTTTCTGCTATCTTCAGGAAAAAAGAAGCTGTTTTAATTGTAAGCTTACCCAGCAAAAAAAAAAAAAAAGTTCTAGCAGGGACTCTCATATAATCCCAGTTCCTGCTTGCACTTTACTTTCTCATTGCTGTTGTTAATAGGAAACAGAACTGGTCCTTGACTTATAGCTTTTTTTTTTCCTAGACGGAGAGGTGTAAGAGCATCGCCTTTGCTTTCTCTTGATCATAGTAAAGATGATGATATCTACAAATAAAATAAAGAGCATTTGTCTTCTTACAGATCAAGCAGTCATTACAAAATAACAGCCAACAAACTCTCTGTTCCTTTTCTCTAATAACAAAATATAGTTTTTACCATGAGACTCAGACAAAGCTTCATGTTGACTAGATGTCTGAGTTTCTCAGCATTGCAATTAGCCTCAAGCAGCAACATTAAACAGTGTAGTGCAGATAGAGTATGAAAGTCTCTCATCTACTTTTTTCAGATTTCAATATGATTTATTCTAGGGAACATGCCCTGAATCTCAGTAATTTTCAACTCATCCCCAACTACATTTTTTTCTCTCTCTTTTCTAATACTTGGCTACTTTCTCTACCCTATGGCCTTTTATTTAACTCTCCTACTAATGTCAGCTTCATGCTTCGAGCAATAGTTTTTCATGACGATTGAAATCTGCAGTATATGAGAGTTCACAATTCCCATTGTCCCAATCTTTTTGGTTTTATCACTATTTTTACTGAATATGATCAGCTTTATTAACTCAAACAAAAAGAATAATATATTTTTTTTCCTAAAATAACCATCACAATAAAAATATTTTGGGAAAAAATGACCAAGATTAGTTTGTCTGCACTTGTTAACCATATTTCTTGAATGAAGTTTGCTTACATTTCAAGTGCATTTTGTCATAATCTTGAATAGCAAATGTAGCCAAGGCTCTCTTGGTGTCACAAGCAGAAAGGCTTCCACAGAGGTGCTTTGCAATGCACATGTTACCCTGGATGTTGCAGCCTGAGGCCTTTTGCGGTTTGCACAGGAGATCTCAGCAGCCCGAGGGACAGGGAGCAGAGGCAGTAGGTGATGGTTTGGGGCAGAAAATATGGATGGACACCTTCAAGGTGCTGTTTAGGTGTGAGGGCAGTGTGCGTCTCTGAAAGGCCGACTGGGGTTTATTTGCATTAGTCATCACTGAGGGGTGGGTACATTTGACACCTTAAACTTTGCTGTCAAATCATTCAATGGTACATCTGACCTTGAGGGTATTCCCACAGGCTTTCATGCAGGCTGACAACACATCACAGAGGAATTACACTCGGGATTTCACTGAGTTGGAACAATGATGTTCACTGATCACAGGAAGTTTGTGGTGGGGGAGAGAAATGGACCTCTGCAGCCCTGAATGCACTTCCACAACTCACAATCATATTCCTCTCCAAAACATGTCTGATTTTATCCTCGTTCTTTAACTTGAAATCCTTCCTTTAATCTTCACTGTTCCTGTTTTCTCAGATGATCTAAGATTTCATCTTGGTCCCACCTCACTTAATAAGCCAACTACCCCAAAACAACTAATCTTAACTACTTCCATCTGTTCATTTCTCCTTTCTACATACTCTCTTTCTGCCCACGATCTTAATTTTCCAGGTTTGCTGGATTAGGGGATCTATGGGGGAGGATCTTTTCAAACTCCAAATTCAATCTGAAATTGCTTAGCATTTCCTTTGAGATACAGTAATTTTTTTCAGTACCAACTTCATGAAAACTTGTGTCCCAAACTATGGACTCATAGAATTACAGAGGAGTCTTTTAGAGTGGGCATTTAAATATGAAGTAGTCCAACTCCCCTGCCATGGGAAAGGACTTCTTTCACTAGATCAGATTGCTTAAAGTCCTGTCCAACCTGTCTTTGAACAATTCCAGGGCTGGGACATCCACAGCTTCTCTGGGCAATGTGTGCAGTGCCTTACCACCCTCACTGACAAAAAAAAAAATTCCTTATATCCAGTATGTCACATAATAGGGTTCTGAAAAGTTTTGTCTTTGTAACTCAAGCATTGTAAATCATATGATCAACATCCACAGAATTAGCTCATAAGTTCTCATGTAAAAATTATAAATATTCCCTTAATAGTATTATGGTTTTAGTATTATTAAAAATAACATAGCTGCGATATAAAGAAAAATGCCCTGTGATACTCTCTAACCTAAAGCCTACCATTTTTATTTACATGCCAGGCTTGGATTAAATAAAATTACAGCAGAAGAGGAGATAATTCCATTGACATTTGGCACACGGAAGAAAATAATATTGTGGAGGTGATATACAGAAGAAAGCTATGCCAAATCCAATATTTCTGTATTAGCAATATTTAGTCATATTCTAACTCTCTTTCACTGCCTGTGCATGAAGTTGCACAGTGTATTGAATTTGACAACCAAACTGCAACAACATAGAAGCTTATTGCAAAAGCAGGACATTTAATAATTAGAAATACTGACAAGCTTCAAAACGAATGATAACCAGTGTTGTTTTATTCATATCTCTTTGGCATTTCTGCAAGGAAAATATAAAAAGAGTTGATAGGAATAGAGAAAAATGCAATATCTTGTCAGACTGATAGTTCATGTCCTGTAGTTTTCTGCCTCCAGCTGCCCCAGATGCTTTGGAAGTAGGCACAAGAACCTCAAACTAGTTAGAAGCAAGATTATTTTCCTTCCATTCTCTTATCATCTCAGCATGATTCTCCTCCTAAAATGCCTAGTAGTTTAGGATTACTTTAAGTCCTAGAGCATGATGTGTTATCTTTCCCCCCATACTGATTTTGTTAGTACCTAACTGGTACTAGCTGGAACCTCAAATCACTACAATTTCAAATAACCTTACTGACTACATAAATGTCCTATTACTGTGTTCTTCTTGCTGATATAGCACATTGGTGTATTTTTTTAAAAATGAAAAAATGTGTTTCCAATGCTTTGGCCTTGTAATCCCTCTACCCTTTATACCGTCAAACCATTTTTCAAACACTATTCATTTCACTTATCAGTAATAACCAAAATCATAGAAGTCATGTCTGAAATCCTTTTTTTTAAAACATAAAACATCACCTTTCTCCCAGAGATTCATTAGACTTTATTTTTGTTGATTTATATTTAGTTTTGCATGCAGATATATTTTACATACTGCTTCAGAGGTTGTCCCACAAGTAGTTTAAAGTGTAGTAACTATTATCAATTACAAGAATTTGCACATATAATGAGTGAATATCAGGAAAAATTGCAATAAGTTGCTAAAAATCATATTAGGTAATAAAGTATTTTTAAACTCATTAAATCAAGTTTCAGTGTCACAAATATTACTAAAATGAGCATATGGGTTATTCCTGTTTCATTTTAGAGAAGGTAAAAAGTTTAAATTTCCATGCATATAAATACACAGTGCTAGTGAAGCTCTCGTTGAACATTCACCACCCTCTTATGTTAACTGGATTCATTTTCTTCTATGCTTCACACTAACATTTTCTGTCTACCTTAGCTTTACCATACAAACTATTGATTTCTGTTACTCACTAAGATGATATGTCATTTTGGCTCAAAAATCATAAGAACCAGGAACTCCTCCACTCTGAGTTAATTATTTTCCCCAGAAATCTGTAGGACCATATGATTTCCAGTTTATTTCTTCAGAATGTGATTGTTTTGGGCAAGCTACACATAAATATGCAACACAAATGTTTGTAAAAAGGCTTTGGAAACTAATCTTTACTGCAGTTGTGGTAAGAAATATATCAAGCTAGACGAGACAATGAACATCAATTGAACATTCACTTCCTCTAAGGTTTTGTGGGCTTATATCAGGTTCCTGTAAGGACTTCAGAATCCTTTTTTTTTTTTTGCATTGAGTCACACTGGAAGCAATAGTGTTTCTTCTCCAGTTTAATCATAAAGTTAAAAGAGACACAACTTCCAAGCCCCCAGATTAAAATTTTCACCCATGTTGCAAACCCTTATGCGAGGTTCCTGAATTTTCCTTTTCCTTCATACATTTGTATATGTGTACTTGTGTGTGAAAATATTTACAATAGAAGTATGTATTTTCAACTGGAAGAATTTTTGTTAAGTTTTGCAAATCATCTTCATCACACAGTTTCTGAAAATAGAAGGTTGCAAAGGAACAATATAGAATTCCTGAATCTGGAGTTAGATTATTGCTGTTGAAGGGGATGCTGGAACCAATTGTTTTAATATAGCAAACAGAACACTCCTTAGTCTCAGAAATGTCTTATCTGAAATTCTTATCTATCATTATTGTTAAAGGAAGACTGTTGCCAAGGACCTATTGTAAATCTCAGTACCTGCAGCTTTTAAAACTGTTGGACTTTCTTTCTTTCTTTCTTTGGCTCCTTGGTTGGTTGGTTGGTTCGGGTTTGGTTTTGGTTTGGTTTTTGTTTTCTCCCCTATGTAGCGAGAAATTCTGGTGGCTGTTCAAATGAAACAGCTCTCTAAGCTCACCTGGAAACATTAATCTTCTGGACATACTGCATAAACCACTAATCTCATGCCTGTCATTTAAAATGAGGAAGGAAGTACAAGGAGAGATGAAAGATGCAGGCAGACTTTAAAGCCTTAGCATTGCTATTTTAATTAATTTTTAAGAATAAATAAAATCCATAAATGCCCAGAGAAAAACAATGGGCTGAATGATCCCTCTGAATAAAAATGAATATGATTCAACATATTGCTTCAGCATACTCTCTCCTAATCTTTTGTTTCCTTATGTTCAGCTTCTTATCAGACACTGCTGTTAACATCATGACATATTTTTCTTTCTTTTTTTTTTTTTTTTTGCTTGGAAGCAGAGCCAAAGACACAACTAAACCTTAAAAACATTTATGCTGGCCTGATATACATTGACCCAACATTCTACAGCCAGCTGTGCAAACCTGTGCTCCTCTGAAACCTCAACCTTAAAATCCCTTTTCCATGATTACTGATAATACTTATGAATCTTACAAGCATTTATAGTTTCATACATAAAAATATTTTTGCATATTTTCCAAGCAATTAGGTCAGAATGGAAAAGCTGCTCTTATAAGAAGCGTGACAACTTTGGATGAGAATTTAAGCTCTCAGTATTAGGGCGACATTCCATTCAAGTCTGAGGTAAAATCATATTTAGGTCAGTGTAGTCACTTTTCATTCATATACTTTTCAATCATATATCATATAATAATCAGAACACTAACTTTTTTGTTTGTTTGTTTTAAACTTACAGAGGTGGAGTTTTAGTAAACAAATTGTAATACATTTCTTCATTCATTCATTACCTCATTTTATGCCATTCACTATGATACTGAGTTGCCACCATAAAGGCATGAGAATCAATAATGGCAATGATTCCTTTTTGGGTTCACATTGTGTTCTTTTTTGGGTTTATACCCAAGAAGCCTTTTTTATTCCTCACCCCCACTTCCACTTTGAAGCGTTCTAAATGCTGAGCTTATTAGGCACCAGAAATGGAAATGCTTCCCAGCTTCTGCTCATATAAATGCATTCTGGCCAAGATCAAGTATCAGTTACCCACCAGAAACCCAGTGCTCACTTTGAGGTATTTCCACATTCTGATGTGTGATGGATGCAACAGTGTTTGGAGTGGATTCATGGTTTTTTTCAGCACAGTTTTTCATTTAAGTTTGTCTGGTAATAGGAGCTGTTCTAACTGTTGTTCAGTTTGCTTTAAGTAAGACAGAAAGATCCATATTTGCTTCACTTGCATTCAAATAACTAGTTCAAGGTTTGACATCTCTCCTATATGAAAACAGTGCTCAAACCTACTGTCTTATGAGATCACAGCCCCCAAATCCTGATCAGATATTAAAAGTATGTAAGTCCCTTTTTACAAGAAGTGCGAAATGCCCACAGAATCCTTAATATCTGGCTGTGCTCTCTAAATTAAAAACTATGTGTTTTGTTTCTCTGATACATGTTGCAGTCTGGGCATGTGTGTGATATAGTTGAGTATGAAGGACTATCCTCAAAGGAACACAAACCCCACTTGCTGATAACGGTGGCTCGCTTTCAGATTCAATGGGGTTTTCAGGATATGCTGCTCCTGGTGACACATGCCTACGAGGACAGTCATGATGGATGGTGCACTGCACATTTTTGTCTGCTGGGATGCCAGCCAAAAATGAAATGGTATTGCTGCCATGTCAGAACAATGAGTGAGGGCAGGCGTGGCAGGGATTAGTATTGTCATTGACACAGACTTCAGCTGTCAGAGAGAGACACCGCTTGTTGTATGGTAGACAGGGAACAGGAGGGCAAATGAATTAAGAGCATCCCTTTAAGAATAAAAACATTCCACTCAGGTCTCATAATATGCACAAACTGGATACATCTTGCTTTACTTCTGCCTTTCTCCGTACCTTTGATTGCTTCTTGGGCAGTTCACATACAAGTCTGTGGGTTGCCTGTGAAAAATTTTCTGGCATGTGTGACAGCTTATCATAGCAGCATCTTGGATGTAGAAATTATCTAGCCTGGCACAGACAACCTCTAGGACTCTAAGGACAAAACTGAGGTCTTGATTTTCACAGAGGAGTATAATGAAATTTTATGGTCTGTGCATACAATCTTGCATTGATAAATACCTGAACATATTTTTCATGCATTATTGAGAGAGCTAACTGTTGGAGCATTTGCATATGGAAAGTCTCCCCCATAGATTATCAAGTTCCAAGTTTTCCTAATCCAGCCTAGGAAAGGTTCTAGCTATCACATCTTTAACTGAATTCAATTTTATTTAGTTCTTTTTAAATGAAAGAAATAGTAAAATCAGTGTACAAAAAACCAGAAAACACTGGGAAAACTACCATGTTAGAGGTATAAATGTAATTAATGTAACAATGTAGCTTAAACATTAATATTTTATATTTTAAATCTCCATTTGGCAAAATTTTCCAGTTTTACAGAGTGCAGTATCTGCAGAATAGTATGGGAGATTTACTAGTCTTTGATTTTGCTGGTTCTACTAAAAGTTAAGTTTGAACCACTCTTCTGTTATAGGATGATATTGTGAGGGAGATGAATCACAGGTCTTTTGCTCATGTAGTCACTTCTATAGTTCAGTCTCTGACATCCCAGAAATAAAAGGAATCTGTTCAAAGTTCAGATGCAATTTTCGTTCATGTGCCTCAGAAAATACTCCTCATTACCAATTTTTAAAGTTTAGTGTTAGTTAACTATGCAGTGGTTTGGGTTTTTTATATGAAATAATAAGATATTTTATTCTGCTGTTTACTAGGTATGTACTATGTATGTTTGTTTATTCAACAAATCATTTCACTGGCTACTATTTTATTCAACAATAGAATTCACACAAGAAAGTTGCAGTGTTAAATCCCTGTGCTGTGAACAGAGGTAGGAAGCCAAAGATCCACACTTCTGTCAAAAAGGCAATGGGGAAGACACAGAACATCTAACCCATGTGTAGCATAGCCTAAAGACTGCATTTTGGAAAAAAAATCTTTTTGGTATTAATCTAGGTACCAATTTATGTTCCAGTATTTAAAAAAAAAAAACAAACAAACAACTGAACAATAGATAGCCAAACAGAACCATTGAACCAGTTATATTTTGAGAAAGCCTCAGTTTTTGTTTACTTTCAAAATTCATCTGTTCTGTACCTCTGTCTCTTATACACATACCTGCAAAACTCAACATCCTTAATTTCCTTTTTTATTCCCAAGAACAGGACTTGTTGCATGTTGTCTTTTCTCTTAGGGAGCTACATAGAAGCTAAGCTTTCTTTAAGGCAATCCATATTGTGAAGACTGAACATGCTTGACAGGCTGCCCTGGAAATAGCTATATCCAAGACTGTCATAAGCAATGTCATATTGGGCCACCACCCTACATATTTACTGTGCCATCTTGAAAAACAGAGTGCCTCCCTGATGATCATGGAACTCCACCTTTCATGCCCCACATCCCTTTTGGTGTGCAAATGCTTGAACCACAGGGACCTCTGGCTGCGCCATCCAGGAATCACCCATCTGCTTGGGCTCACCAACCCTGGCATGGTGTCTGCTGCATCCAGCTGTGTTGTCACAGTGGTAGGTAGCACACTGGGGAAGTGTTAGTGTGTCAAAAAAACCAGGAACATTTCATAGAGGTGTCTCCAATGCTAACTGAAATATTGACTTATTGCGATTGTCACTGAGTGACCTGGTTCACTAGAAAACCCAGAACTTTCTCACAGAGCAACAACAGCAGCAGCTTCCTTTTACTGACCTATCCATACCTGAGTTACAGTTCAAGATGTGAAATGGTGGGCTGTTTTAAACTCTAACACCAGAGCTATCTCTCTATAACTAGGTTGTAACTTTGTCAAAACTAAAAATACTTTTGGCAGTGCAATAGTTTCTATTTGTCCCAATGGCTTCACCCTCAAGGCAATGAAAAAGAAAGATTTCTAGTTTAATTTGTCAAGTATGCATATGTCTATGAAAATCAGTCTAAAAGACAATTGCCATTAAAAACAATCACCAACCCCCCAAAGCCCCACCCACTATATCTTTTCCTTCACTCTCTCCTATGTTGCTCCACATGAAATTGAAAAAAAAAAATTGACATAAATTCGAAAATTACAAATAAAATTGATTACTGTGCTCATTGTTATATGATGGCACAGGTATGGTCAACAGAGGTTTGTGAAAAATGCAAGGTGGCTTTTGTCCCTGGGGTGTATGTGCAGCAAGTCTGTGCTGCCTTGTGGAAGCTGGAAAGGCAAATTCTGGCTAGGGACTAGCCGAAGAGGCTATTTGAGTTTAACTTCCAACCCATACTGGGAGTAAGTTGCTCCCGCTGTCTGTTTCTGAACCTCATGGCACTACCCTTCAATTTTTTTGGATATGTGAAAGGTATCATATAGCTTTGTTCCTGTAACCATGTCCAAGCACTTGACTGTATTCACGGCACAGAATCACAGAATATTCTGAGTTGGAAGGGACCCACAAGAATCATCGAGTCCAACTCTTAAGTGAATGGCCCATATAGGGATCAAACATATTTTGTGCTTTTGGATTTAGGTTCTCCCAAAGTAATTGAGAGAGAGAGAAAGAGACCATTTCTTCTGTCTTTTGGCTCTAACTAACTCCACAGAGATGAAATGGATCATTGCTGCAAATTTTTTTTGATTATGATTGAACCATAAGCAGGTTTCAGAGAAAAAATAAAATTTAGAATCACTTTGAAAAGTAAATGGCCACTGGGATTAGGGATTTAATAAATAACAATGAAGAGTCTATCTTTTTGCACAGTTTATTTAAATTTCTCATGTAGATATAATTTCTTGAAGATGCATTTTGTGCTCTCTGCCACTTTAACTAGGACACAAAGTAAGAGTTTGTTAACTTTCTTCTGTGAAAGTACTGAAAAAAAAGCTCATTGCAGTTCAGGTCTCTCAACCTATGGCATATATGAATCTTCCTGATATTTTGAGAAAGATTAGATACAAGATAATAAACGGAAAGCCTGGTGAACAGAAGATTAAAAAGGAAAGGTAAGGAACCACTAACTTACTCTTTGCCTTCTAATCATGAGCCTGTTGCTGACAGCAGTTATTTTCCTCATCTTAACACCACTGGTCTCTAAATTCCCTCGTGAATGTATTTTTACTTCATCTGTAACCTTAGATAATAATTGCTAGCATGGTGACCAAAGGAAAGGACAGAGTCTTTCCCAATGGCACCCAGAAAGCAATAAAAATACCGAGTTATAGGTGTGCATTTGAGAAATCACAGACATTAATACTGCAAAAGCTGAAGAAAAAATCCATTTGGCATAGGAAGCGTGGGCAGTGGAGCATGTCATTTTGTTATACTAGAAACAGAATTAGTTCAAAAGAAGAGAACTGGTTCTTCATTTATTCCTAATATCTAAAATACTTGTACCTGTGAAATTGAAATTTAGCTGAGAGTTTTGCTGTTCCTTGGTTTTATCAAGTTCAGGCATTTATTCTTGCATTACTACTTCTGCTTAAAAAAACAGTAATCAACTAAAGGATGAGTGTGTGTAGGGTTGTAAAACTGAGGTAGAATTTAGAATGTTATTGCTTTAACTGCCAAGAAAGAGGGAAAACACCCAGCATTTTGATAGTGATCTAAATGCTGTAATGGTGGTGGGAAGAGACAGAGACAGTCAAGAGAAAGAGGCATTTCAAATGCAGACTGATCCACTCTGCTACATGCACAAGTTAATAAATAGAACAAAAATTACCTAGCTTTTACATAATCTAAAATGTCATGCTTCATGGACATAAAAATGTCCTATATGTTCTTTACATATTTGTGGTCTTATCAAATGAAAAAAAAATTGAGTGCTCTGCTAAATCAGAAAGTAAGAGTAATTACACCCATAAACTCTCATAGTTACCTCTTTCTGCCCTCTCAGCAGTAAAGTGGTGTATCAGGAAGAGAGAAAAATACAGTGAGCTATCATACATGCTCCAGAAACTCCATAAAAGCAAACAAGAAAAAGCTGTAAACAGTTACAGAGAAATACCACAAGAATAAAGGAATAAAATATAAATATTGTTATTGTTGAGCTGTATCCAACTTCTTTAGTATTGTTATGAATGGCCAACATAGCCAACATAACCTCATGCTGTGATAAATTGCCTCAGCAACATGGATAAAAAAACCCAAACCACAACAACAAAAGAGCTTTAATTTGTCAAGTGTTAAAGAATGGATTTGTAGTTTAATGATCAGTAATGCACTGTATTTGACCAGTGTCAATTTTTTCTGAAGTTCACCTTTTCACACTCTGACTCTGCACCCAGTCCTGTCAGTCCCACTTACGTCATGTTTAGGCTGAGCTCTGGGTATGTTCCTCCTGACTGCATGGATGCCCCTTGTGCTATCACTTGGCTCATTTACTAGCTGATCTCCTTTTAGTATCCTACAAGATAAAGCCACTGGCATGCAAAACCCAAACAAGACTTATGTTCTCATAAGATAAATATCACGGATTATATATTGCCCTGTAGTTTTCTGAGAGTAAATGAACAATTACTTACAATAATCTTGAACATGTTTCTACTGAAGATACTAAGATTTTGAAATAGTTGCGTAAATACATCCAATAATTGCATCTTTTACTTTGTACATAGCAGTGATAGCATTTAAATATTTTTTTCCCAATCTTTCTTTAAAAATGCTTACATGTGAATTTATTTTCTTATGTTTAGCACCTGCTTTTCTGCATATTTCACTAGCTGTGAATGCAGCATATTTAGGAGGGTGAGCACTTATCTTCATATACCACCAATAAGACCATCAACGAAGAACATAAATTTGAATAACTAAGTGCTCTGATGACTTTGCAGGAAATTATTGTTTTTAATTTTGTGCATATTGCCCAAAAAAGTATTGCTCAGGAAAGAAGCCAGCAGACTAGGACTGTCAAGACTGTTCATATAAAAGGCTTTGACTAGTGAGTTCTCTTCTGTAACTACTGCTTGCATATTCAAGTCCTCCCTATTAACAGTAGCAATCAGCGACAGAGTTTGAAGGATCCAGTCTGTCATTTATTACTATAACATTAAAACACAGAATTATTAGGTATTCAGGATAATCCAAAACTAACTATAGCGATGACAGAAGTTGTAATGTAGGCAGAACTCAGCCTTTTAGCCATTATATTACACAGAGCTCTTGCTGCTGGTACTATAGTTGAATTGTGTGAGTTTACAAAAGGAAAAATTGAAAAAAAAAAATTAATGAATAATGTAAGCTTTTTGTGTTTATATATTAAATATGTAGTGCAAAGCCTTAAGAATCACAGCATATTGCTGCTCTGGTACCTTTCTTCAGTACCTCCATTTCCAAAGAACATCATAAAGGCAAATTTCATTTTTTTCCTTGTCCCAATACAATGTTAAAACAAGAAAAAAAAAGTGGCAAGAATTCATCATAGTTGCAAAATCATGTTCCTAAGAAAAAGCCAGAATCAATCAACTGTATGAAGTGTTGACTGGGAGAAATTTCTCCCAGCATGTGAAAATATTCTATTGAGAGATTCTGCCCTAAGGAAAACTTGATTTTGTAAAGTTATTGTAACTGAAAAGGATGCCAAACAATTTGCAACACACCAACAATCTATTCTTCTAAAGCAAACAATTTGAAGAAAGCTACATTACAGTTAATTTCTTAGTCAAAACCAGTTATATCTGATTTCAAATTTCTAGCATGGTAATTAATTAAAAATGTTGCACTTTTATCTCTTGAGTTTTTATGCTAAATATCTTCCCTCTGATCACAGAAATAACAAATGTATTGTACAGACAGGAAAAAGCCTTTTCATAGTTTGCCTCCCATGCTGGTATCAAATTGTATGACTAACATAATTATGGTGTTATTTCTAAGCAATTTGGATCTCTGCTGGTAGAATTAAGTAAGCCAGAGGGACCTTCCACAGGGACCAACCACAGTGTTGACTAAAGGCGGAGCTCACTGGAAAAGGAAAGCTGTTTTCTGGGGATTCCATAGGAGCCTTTGCCATCTCCCACCAGGGGAACTGAGAACAACACTTCCCCCTCTCCCACTTGAGTTATGGAGTGTTGCATAGGTCTTGTTTTCTCTTCCTTCTTCTTCCTCTTACATGTCTCTAATACTTCCCAGCAGTGTATTGAGATCTTCAAAAGAGGAATTGAACAGTCTTCCAAACTTTGGGACAGATGCACAGTAACTTCCTTGCCTCTGCTGCTACAACATTTCTGATTAAATTAATAGCTGACCTGGATCACCTGTCTGTAAACACTGGTGAACTGGTAAACACTTTTCTCCTGACATGGAGCCTCCTTTACCTCAAATGAACTTTCCACAGAAACTGTTAGCATGACCTAGAAAAACTTCTGTTCTCAGAACTACGCTGGAACTCCAAAGAAGGAGAATAGCTGTTCAGAAAGAAAAACTGAGCATATCTGCTTGCAGAACCTATAAAGGACTTTTTCTTCTGTGTGGTGTGTTTATCACAGGTGGCTATGTTCAAACAGGAAAAATTGCATTAGTCTGGAAGCACATGGCCCATGATAAACACCTTGTGCAGGGATTCTGATGATAAATACTGGCAGCACATATCTGCTACAATGGGGATATCTTCTTAAGCCTTAGCTAGCAATCAGCTTAGTTCTGATACAGAGGGATTAATATATTCACAGGATTTTGTACCAGCCAGTGTAACAAGAAATGGCACAAACTGGAAAAGAAATCAATTCCAAAAACAGGGATATATATATATATATGCATATATTTCTCAATATATCTATCTTAATTTATTTAAAGAAGTATACAACAAGAACATTTCTGATATTATTTTGAATAAAAAAAGCCCCGCATGCATTTTGCTTTTAAAATAATTCAAAATTTCACACAAATCTTTGTAAGCCTGGAAACATTTTACATCAATCTACAGTGGCCATTCTCAAACTTCATTTGCCTCTGAGTTGCTAGTTTGTTGAGCAGCCTTGGTGCTAACCACATTAGCAATAAGCACTGCACACAGGCTGAGACAATTGGGTTTGTTTAGCCTGGAAAATAGATGGTTTAGGGGTGACCTAATTGTGGCTATCCAGTATCTAAAGGGAGCCTATGAGAAAGGAGGACAGGGACATTTTACAAGGGCCTGTAGTGACAGGACAAGTTATAATGGCTTCAGACTGAAAGAGAGTATGTTTAGATTAAATATTAGGAAGAAATTCTTTTCTGCAAAGGTGGTGAGGCACTAGAAGGTGTTGTCCAGAGAAGATGCAAATGTCTCGTCCCTGGAAGTGTTCAAGGCCAGACTGGATGATGCTATGAGCAACCTGGTCTAGTAGAAGGTGTCTTTGCCCATGGCGGGGGTTTTAACTAGATGATCTTTCAGGTCTCTTCCAACTGAAACAATTCTATTATTCTATGATTTTAGGGTACACCCCCAATTAGCTGCAGAGATTTCAGGCTTAACAATTAAAAAAATATTATCTATGACCACTTTTTTCAAGCAGAGAAAGATTAAGTTGTGTTTATGTGGATTGTTTATCATCCAGCTTAGCCTTTTGTTTTTTGGCTAATCCTGCCAGGTTAACACATAAGCTTCAGTGACACTCATGGCTCTAGGAGTTCTAAGATTTGTCAAACACTGAGATTTTTAAATCCAGGAGACTGATAGTTATATTTCAGTGAGAAAATTAATATCAAAACTTATCAGGATAATGGTAAACACAAAAAAATTACACTTCTTAAAGGTGTTTAAAATTAAAATCTTTGAAGAAACATTTCTTCTGTGCATGAGAAGAAGTAGTATCTGGCTAGGGCCACATTGCATTCAGTTTTGATTAAAACATGCATCTAGCTAATTACTCTTTCACACAGACACATCCCAAGCTTATTAATGTCCTTGTTCAATACTCTACTTTCCTGGCTAGACTAATCAATGATCAAAATAACTGATTGTCTTTATGGCAAATAAATTTCTACAGCTGTGTAAATGAAACAGGTGTGAGTGGCATGTATTCTTGGTTGTTCTTTTGTCATGGGACTGCAGCCTCATTTTTTATTTAAGGTCCTTGCCAGTCGTTATACATCACAAGATAAGGCTACAATTTGTGTGTCAAGGAAAAATAAAAGACCTTGTTATGTACCAAACCTGAACAATATTTCTGCACTCATAAGGAAAGAAAGGTGCCAGAAGGAGTAGGCCATGTGTATTGATGAAATCAGCAAGCATTAATTAGACACACATTATTTAAGACTACATAGTAGCCATAAAATTAAGGGCATGACAAATAGCATCAGGAAAAAAACCTGATGAAGTTATGGTCCATAATTACCAAATCGTTTCAGAGTACAACTTTCTTAAGCCTTATAAATATCACCTGAGTTACTGAAGTAACTTTGAAATTGTTCCACTGTGGAAATTAATTAAATTTGATGAAAGACATATAGAAGATATAGCTATCTCTAATATTTCTGGGTTCATTGCAACCTGCTGAGTTTCCAGCTGTTTGAGCTATATTTTAGATAGATAATCCTTGCAGACAGAGCTACAAGCTGAAAAGTAAAAGAGCAGAAGTAATATAGATGTATAATATTCCATTAAGTCAGATTGTACTGTTCCAATTTTGTGAACATTTTTTGCTACATAAAGAGGAAAAGAGGACACTGTGTAGATTACCCTCAAATCCTCTGAGTGAGGACATTGATATAGCTGCAAGTGTGTGATCTCCTTCCAAGGAAAAAAATGGGATGCTGTTTATTTTTCCAAGACTGGATTCAACTTTGTTTTCTCAGAGTCAAGAGGGGAACTGTTACTTCTCTAGGATGAAAATGTCTGCTACAATATCATAACACTTTCAGTATAGCATGCAACTGAGCTCTGTTTTCTCTCTTCTCCACAGTTCTTTTCTTTACATGTGACTTATATAAGACACAGAATAAGAAGTACAAATTAATGCATAAAAGTTCAAACAATATTTAATTATACAGAACACTTTTGAAAAAAAATAAGTGACAAATGTTTTCTTTCTAGTATAAATAGAAACAGATTGTTACTGAGAGTAAAATAAAAATTTAATTGAGGTATTTATCTTGAGGTACATATCTTACTGGAGTTATAGAAAAGTTGTGAATGATGCAATTGAAGAGGAGAGATGGGATGAGACTTTCTCTGATTCTGAGTCTGATTTTTTATCAACTTGTTCTACCACTGACTTTGATCATTAAGAGTTTAGATTCAAACCGAGGGATCACGGCCTCAGACAATATTTTATTTACATAGCCTACAACAGTGGGTCTTTCTACAGACCCTTTCAGTGAGCTTTATTATTATTATTGATGTTATTTTTAACAAGTTATTTAGGACAACAAAAAATTTATCTAGTTTCTAGAACTTTTGTTCATCATTGAAAAAATCCTTCAATATATCATACTGACTCTGCCATAACAGCACTAAATTGAAAGATCGCTAGAACCATGTGACTATAGCATCTCCATAAAAAGACCACTAATATTCTTTTAAAAAATGTTCACCTTAATCAGATGATATTAAACCCTTTGAACTTTAGTACAGACACAAGCACTGCCATAAACCAGTTTGTTCTTATCTTGTATTTTCTAGAACCCAGAGCATCATGTTAATGCACTGTCATATGAGGTGTTAAATTACATTAACACCACAATGTTTCTAAATAATTTATGCTTAGAAAATTTATTTTATAATAGTGAGCAATATGAGTGTATTTTAAATGTGTTACAGTTTCACTTAAAAAAAACTACTTATGGCAGGGTTTAGAAATTGGCTACTTAATTTGCATTTACTTGAAGCACAGTCATGTATGTCATTATGAAGAAACAAACCCCAACTTTTCTTTTTCCTTTACTAAATGTACTTTAAACTGATTTGGCTGGTGACTTTTCAGAACTGAGAGAGTGAAAATACATACACTCATTTTCATGCTGTTTTTCAATGCCTGTCTGATACAACACATACAGACTCGCAAAGTTTCTTTTACCTCTGTTAGGTGAAGAGAGATCAAACTGGCAGATAGATCTCCGAAGACTCAGTTAATGCCCAACAACATTCAGTTAATGCCCAACAACACTCAGTAATGCCCAACATATGTCTATTAAAAACATCGATCTTCTGTAGAGTCCGTTCTTCAGATCTGACTTTATAATTTCGCAAGAAGGATTGCCTAAAATAATACACTAGCTCAGTAATTCTCTTTTGCAATTAAACAAGTTGACTGCAAGCTATATAAATGGAACTTGCCTTCTGCTGCTGTACATGGCAAGATACTTACCTGGTCTAAAGTAGAAGATCCAGGTATGCTTTTAAGCACAAGGCATAGCTGCCTTCTTGCCAGCATCCCAGCTCCCTGCTAGGGAGAACTCCAGTGACATCCTCAGTTTTGCCCATTACTAAACTCTGCTCTCCACAGAGAAGAAGTCGTGTATGGGTTTGGGTGAGACCATCATGTGTTTACCTAACCTAGATTCTGTGGAAAGGTGACTTCAGAGATCATAATTGCTCACTTAATGTGTATTTATATCAATATATAACTTAGAAGATTGTTTACATACAAAGGAGACTTGCACTTTTAAAAAAGTCACAAGTAGGAAAATGAGATTACTTGTGAGACTGAAGTACATTTTGATGGTGCAATACCTAAATCTCTAATAACTCAAAACATTAATGCTCAATGGTTGTGTCTGTGCATTATTTTTTCTCAGCAAACTGCTACAGTTTTAAGGCAATTTCAAGAGATGCTCAAACCAAGCAGCTGAAGAGAAAGAATAAAGATACATTAAACCGTAAGACATTATTTCAAATCAGAGTTAAATCCTAAAGGAAAGGCTTGTGGGGCATGTTTATGGCTGTTTTCTGTGACTGCAGTATGAAGGACAACATAATTGTCCCTCTTCTCTGAGCAATAAAGCCTTGACTCAATTATATGTCAGTCAATGTGAATTTTGCTATTGATTTCAGTATTGCATGACCAAAACTTCTGTAATCGATTAAACAAAAAGAGTGCTTGGAGGAGAAGTTCAAAGGCATAAAATGCTGCTAAAACCCTGCTTGCTGGACTGACTTTTAACTGAGGTCAGCTGGTCAATTTTCACTGGGCAATTTTCACTTCTAATCTCTGATACATGTACCAAATCTGCAAAAAGCCAGGGATGATAATGCATATCACTGACATGTAACCTGACTATGCACAGAATAACTTTTCTTTTTTTTCCATTGAATGAATACTAGTTATATGCATGTTTTTTCTTTACCCCTGTATGCCTGCATTTCTGTTTATATACCTACTACTTCTTTTGCAAGAAAATTTTTTTCTAGTAAGTTTACATGCTTCAGACTGCCTGTTTGAGCTGACAGCATCTGTGGACAGTAACTGACCAGTTAGTAAAATATAGATAATTCTGCAGCAGATCTCTGTTTTTTTAATATGTAGAGTACATTATCGAGCAGAAGGTTTTAAATTCAAATTACATAAGTAAGCATGTTCTCCAACATCAGTAATAGCACTTTTGGCAAATAAAATATTTTGAAAACTGAATTCTAAGGAGCAGTCTGAGTTTATGTAAAAATGTGTATATATATTCAGGCAAAGGTAAAAAAAAATTAAATATACATGTTAACATATATTTATGGCAAAGGAAGAAAGAAATCAGATTTCACAGTGACTGCATAAACATTTTCAGTAGGGAAATTCACATAGACTCACGAGGAGGTCCATCCAATAGACGTTGCATTTAATTAGATATTGTCCTTTTATTTCATAAAAGAACATATAATAATATTCATACCTCTGCAGACTAATAATTAATAATAATTTTGCAGGGAGTTGTTTTTGTTTTTTTTTAGATATAAGCAAAATATGTGGGAATAGCAAGAAAATATTTTCTTTCTGATAGCAATGAAAAAGAACACAAAAATGTTAATTTTGAGCATGAGTATGAACAACAGCTTGTTTGGACAAGGTTTACTAAAAGTCATTCAAAATATCTGTTACATATAAAATAATTTCTGCAAAGGTGCTCAGAAACTTTTCTATTTCAGAGTATATAAAAATTTTCAAATCATTACATGTGCACGATTGTTCTCCAACTGTAAGAGAAGGCACTGGTTCCTGTGTGTTATCTACTCATTGCCTGCCTCTGGTTACTCACTAAAGACTATTCCTACTGGTGGAAAACCTGTTGGCTGGTCATTGTCAAGTTCAATGCAGCATGTGTGGGACATCACAGACTACTTATATATATATATATATAAAAAAAATGTACGGTACTAGGAATTGTGATACTGTAGAGGGTTGTTGCTGAGTACCAAGGATGTAAGGAGAATGGCAAAAAATTCAACAGATTTTCTGTTCTCATGAGAGTGATTTGCAGACAAACATATCTTAATGATTGAAACCTATTTTAATTTTAGGTAATGTTTGAGTTAGGAAAAATTTACTAAAACTAGATCCATAGCAGCTTGAGTCCATCTTTTTAAGGCTTAATCATGATCAAATATCTTAAGTGGAAAATATAAAATTAAACCCAATGGGAATGCCAATCTAATCAATACTTAGTGTATCCAAAGTGCAATCATAATACATATTTCTGTTTTTCAGTATAGGCATCCTATTTTACAACCAACCAATACTAAATCACTGAGATTTTCTTTGACTTTTAGTTTAGCCACTGAGGGTGAGAAGGAAGGCACTTTCTTTACGCTACCACTCCTTCAGTAATTTATTTTTTCTTTTTAAATGATAGACTGTATGTTTAAAAAGAACATCTTCCCTTCAAGAATGATAGTTCAAGGCCAGGTTGGATGGGGCATTGAGCAACCTCATCTAGCGGAAGGTGTCCCTGCCCATGGCAGAGGGTTTTGGAACTAGATGGTCTTAAAGGCCCCTTCCAACCCAAATCATTCTATGATTCTAGGAAAATAGAAAGATCATTGTCAGAATACTAAACAAGACTGTTGAGTTTTGAGACTCTCTGGCATTAGTTTTCAGCTCTGTGCTGATAGCACATGTTGCCCTGTAGGAACACAAGAAAAATATAGCAAAATTGAAGCGTAGTAAATAGCTGTGCTAAATCTTCATCGCGTCCTAAGTAAATAATATCTGAATGCAAGCATAAAATAAGGCTAGAAGGTCTTACCTAGACCCAGCTTTATGATGGAGTTGTAGGTAAACCATAAGCAGCAATAGAATTGCCTTTGGAAACCATTAATAAGATACCAGCAATCTGGAGAACAGTGGGTGTTGTATTTAAAGAATTACAGTTGGATGATTTTCTAAAGCAGTTCTTATTTTACCAAGATCAAAAGAAGTTTTATAATACAATATGTATTCCTTATTTATTTATTTGTTGTGAAAAGCAGGCCTAGGCAAACTTTATTTTGTGGAAAACAGGAAAAACAATAATAGTTTCTAGAGATCACTGCAGTCTCCTGCAAAGGACAATAAGGAAGAGATGCCACAGTAGTTACAAAGAGGGACAAAAAATCTATACCCATAATCTACAACACAAACTGAGAGTGCAACCTATTTTTCAGTGTCTAACACGCTAATAACTGGAAGGAAAAAAAAAGTAATGAGGTGGAACAGAGGAAGACAAATTTAAGGCCAAAAGGATGAGTTTTTTAGAAACAAAAATGTGGCACTGGATGTTCCACATACTAGAGTCTAAATATTGGTCCTATATCCCCATTGTAATGTCATTTTAATGTATCTTGGGATGTACACTTTCCCTCTTGGGAAGTGCATGGAGGGAAGAGAGGGAATATTTCCCAAGTAACATCCAGAAACATTTCTGGATTTTATTGTCAAGGAATATCTAACTGCTGAAAAAATGCTGGATTTTGTGTATCCTTTAGGTCCTGGCTGATGCTTTGCAACCAGTAAATATGCTTTTAATGTTTTATCAGATTTTTAGATAATAATTTGAGGTACTTGAAAGGTATTTTTAAAAACATTATGATTTTTTTTCCTTGTGAAGGCATCATTATGCACATACTGTGTTTGGTCTTATCACCAGTTGAAGCTGAAGATATGACATATAAACATTTATTAGAAGTTCTCTGCTTTTTTCATTTTGTAGATTTAATTTTTACTAAAAACTTTCATTGATTTATTGAGAAAAGGATGACTCCATCAGAGAGATTGAGATTTTAGCCTGTAAATAGTTTTGATTATGAAAAGAGGCAGAGACAGTAAAGGCAACAGAAATAAACCCAGGTCAGCTATGAAAACAAAACAAAACAAAAATATTTGTGCTTAAAATCGGGACTTGTACTGCTTACATATGCAGTCATGAAAGTATTTTTGGTTTTGTTTTTGTTTTTTTTAAAAAAAACACAGAACTTTATATAAAAATAAGAAACAGATTTTCCCTTAAGAGAACAGATGCTCTGAATTTCTCTAGGATTTTCCCCTTTTTCTGAGAAGGCAGGCAGATGGCACTGCTACAGCTGTGTACAGAGATCTTAATAGAAGAAGACTGGAGTTCCCTCAAGATGTCAAGAAATTTATAGGTTTTAGACATTTTATGACAATAATATTCTTTCCAACTTGCATATAAACTCTAGTGCTTGAATAGATACTTTGCAATCAAGTTGATAGTACTTCTTTAAAAGAGACTTTAAAAAAGATGAGCAATCTGTATTAAAAACCTAAGTGATAGACAAGAGAAATTACAAGTTCTTTTAGTAATTTATGACTGATTACAATCAAAAATATATATCTTAACTCAGCCTAAAATAACAGAAATTTAGGTTCTAATATCCAGACTTCTGTTTGCTCAGTTGAAGAGCCAGAATTGTCTTTCTATATCTAGATGACTTTAGACTATAGTTATCTTCAACCTGTTGATTGGTATTTTAATAGACTTCACTTTTTAAAACTATTATTAGTTTTCCCAGATGTCTTGTCATTACTGGAGTGCAGTCACAGAAATCTTAAATTTTGATTCCTTACAGAAGACTAACCAATATACAGTAAGTGCCATTTCACTAATGATAAATTGTGTTATTAATAAACTTAGCAGAATTTGGTTTCAGCCCATGCAGGCTAGGATTCTATGTGTGCATTAATACCAGTAGTACATTTATATTTCTGATACCTTCTTAGCTTTCAATGACCTTTCAAACACAAACTTTCAATGATGTGGTACATTCATTTGCTAATTCCCCTAATGCAGTTCAAATCACATAATCCAAATTACATTATTTGCATATGTTCATCTTTTTTAATAATTGTCTTTTTATCATCCTTAATAATAGCAGACACATTTTTATGAGATGTCCCTAGCTTTCCAATTATTCTTTTTGTCAAATTATTGCATATTGCTCCCTATTTTTATGCATTCTTATGCAAAAGAAAGAAACCCCTCCAAACATTTAAGCCATAATCTTTTAATGAAGTAATATTTATTGTTAGGTTTTTTTGCTGCCCCAGATTTCTCCTCCATAAAACTGAAGTGACTGGCTGAGTTTCTTTGTTATGTTTTCCACTTGCATTTCAGGTATTCTGACTTCTGCTCTCAGAAAAGGTTTTTCTGAAGTCACTTCTGAGTCTGTACCTGCACTGTTTATTCCTTTCTCTCCCCTTTTCAAAATAGAGTGCAAGTCTTTGATTCGTCAAGTTTTTCTCTGCACTTTCAGTATTTCCTATACAGGGACAAAAATTCTACTTTTCTTCCTGAGGCAGACTCCTACTGACCAGGGGGAAGAAAAATGTGAGTTGTGTGTCAAGTTTGGTCAGAATGCTAATCTCTCAAAAGATGTATTTTGAAACAGTTACCTTTCAATACTTTTGATTTATTTCTAAATCTAGAATCAGAAAAAATCATGTCTGCTTTAGAAGTCTACATGGATACTTGAAAAAGTGTCAAAGAAAAAATTCTAGCTCATTTACACTGCATGCTTCACTGAGGGACATATGTCTTCAGTTTTACTGTTTAGTAACATGGGAGTAATGAATAATTTCAGTATGCCAACCTCCTCATGAATTCCCTTCAAAGCTATGAGAAGAATTCTTTTAGCTCTGAAGTCCCTGACTTATTGAGTAGCAGTTGTACTTTTTTATTTGTATGAAGATGTTATCCATGTGATGTGAATATTCAGTGACATTTATATTCCTGCAGATCATGTGTTTCTTCTTGCCCAGCCTTATTACTGATACACTTAATTGCTCAGAACTCTACTTCCTCAAAAGGTGTGCAGCAACAGGAATATCCTGGGGCTATTCCAGGATAGCTTTACATGAAGAAAGCTGTCTCTATAACATGCTAAAGAGATATTCCCTTGTTGTCTGGGTCTCTGATGTTTCAAGGAAAGAGGCAGTTTTCTTGTATGTATCTGGGTCAGTAACTACACTTGTTTTCCCCAATGAGATTTGGTTTTCCAGTCACTTTACCTCCTAGCACACACTATATTAAAGGCTGCTATTTTCTTTGAGCAGCAACAGCCTCAGTACTGAGGTCTCTTTATTGCCCTAAGAGGCAAAAAGAAGATGGAAATAATCATGGGCTGATCAAACTGTAATATAACATGACTCAACAGAAGCCAGCTCGACTTTTTAAGCCTGAAAGTGATTATTCTATCTCTAAGGGAGGACAAAGAAGATAAGAACAGTAAATCCATGATGAAAAGATGGCAAGTGGGACCTTATCAATGAAAGAAAATATAGCAGGCAATGCAATAGATCAAAGAATGAAGATAGGATAAAATACTCCTTCAAACTGGAATTTCACAGAATTTCTCATCAGATGTTATCAGTACACTCAAAATTCTTTCTCCAGCAAGGCAAGGACTCTTTAGAAATATACATCAGGTTGTACCTGTGGACAGTACATCACTAAATACAGCACTAATTTAATGCAAAAATAATATAACTTTCAGCACCAACCACACAAATTCTATACTGCAGCAGCTACTTGCATAACTTTTAAAAATAATTTATTTTACATTTATCTTACTATAACTTATTTAATCCTTTAACAAATGCACATGTGCCTTTCTACATCACTTTGTATGCAAAAATACCATTCACAGCATATCAGTATAAAAACTTAGCTAAGGAAATTGTGATATTCAAAGGAAACAGATATTTTACTTGGAGCTGGTATTCAAGCCATGGCAAAAGTCATTAATGCATTTGGAGTGTAATTTCAGGGACATTTGATGTTGACTGGATTCTTCATATTGTCATGGACAAGTTTGGGAAGTTGCCTTGGAAAGTTAACAGCTTGGAAAGGACAGACCTGTATCTGCACTTACAATAACTGTTGACTTTGTCAATGATTCCCAATACTCAGAAGTAATTGTTCTTTGCCTCAGCTGCCATTGTGCTCTGATTGTCATTGCTGATGTGCATAAAAGATCCCATGACACACTGAAAATTTGAAGTTGAAGGAATAAAAACATAGGTCCTACTTTTCCCCCTTAATTTGTCCATCTTTGCCTTAACTTTCCAAACACTGGTTCAGGTGTGTAGCAGGGAAGTCCCACATCAGCCGCTTCACTCCAGGCAGCACTACCATCTCCTCCTGTGTGCTGCTGCACACCTTCCTCAGAACACATCTGCCTGCCACACTAGCCCTTACTCTGTCTTTCTCCTTTTGCATTTGTTCTGAGTCAGATTTACAGTGTTAGACTGAAGAAACATTAAGGATTATCTTTTGATTCTTTTCATTTACAACCATTGATAAGGTGGTGGGGAATTAACTTGTCAAGCTACATATACCATGAATAAATAAAAATAATGAGAATTTCTTAAAGTTACATTTGTGATAAAGAAATATTTTCCAATGTTATTGTCTTCAAGGGTAGTAGCCTGCCTTGATTCCTGTAACAGTGAAGTCAACAAGAAAGACTCAAGTGAAAAATGGAATGCGTGCTACTCGCTTCATGAGAAGAGGCTTGGAGGCATGGCATATCCAGAAGCTGTGAATGACTTCCTCTCCATGCAAAAGACTAATATGTGCACTGCAGCCTACCACAACACTTTTCCTGACCAACCTCCTCAGTAGCTGCAGACCCAGAGTAGAGCAGTCTAAGATTCAAACCTTTTTTTTTCATAAAAACACAATCATGAAACAATTACCAGTTTTCCAGTGTTTGAAAAAGTGCAGTTACGATGGTTTTCCCTCAGTCAGTCATTATGTCCATGCAATGAAATGAGAAACCAGCCTATCAGCTTGATAACATCCTGAAGCATACATCCTGAAGGATCAGCTTGTCATAATCCATGTGTGCACAGAAATGAATGCATAGAGACTGTGTATGCATCTGTGTGTAGGAACAAACAGTCAAACACAAATAGCCTTAATCTGATTTTGTTTATTTAGTGATGCAAATTTAGCAATTTTCTGTGATAGTTCATTTTAATTCTCATAAACTACAACAGTTATGGAATAGATAAAATATGTTATATACTTAATATTAGGGCCATTTCAATGAGAATCTAAATAAAAATTACAATGAAAATGAAACATTAAAATTAGCTTTGAATTTAGAAGACTTACGTAGGATGTTGTAGCTAAAAAAAATATTTATAAGAAACCTCCATCCCTATCTTACAGACAGGTAAGGAGACTTTTTTTTGTATCAGTTCACAGAATCACAGAATATGCTGAGTTGGAAGGGACCCACAAGGGTCATTGAGTCCAAATCCTGCATAAGACCATCCCCAAGAGTCACACCATGTGCCTGAGAGTATTGTCCAAATGTTTCTAAACTCATTCAGGCTTAGTGCTGGGACCACTATCCTGGGCAGCCTGTTTCAGTGAAGAACCTCTTTCTAATTTCCAACCTAAACCTCCCCTGACACAACTTCAGGCCATTCCCTTGGGTCCTGTCCCTGGTCACCACAGAGAAGAGAGCAGTGCCTGCCCCTCTTTCCCTCACGAGGAAGTTGTAACTGCAATGAGGTCTCCTCTCAGTCTCCTCTTCTCCAGGTTGAACAGATGAAGTCCCCTCAACCAGTCTTTCTATGGCTTCCCCTCAAGGCCCTTCACTGTCCTCATGACCCTCCTTTGGACACTCTCCAATAGCTTAATATCTTTCTTCTATTGCGGTGACCAAAACTGCACACAATATTCAAGGTGAGGCTGCCCCAGAGCAGAGCAGAGTGGGATAATCACCCTCTAGCAACAGTTTTGTACCTGGGACAGAAATTGGAAATGGGGATTACTTATATTTTGTGTTAGAAAAAATTCATCATGTCTCTTCTTTTTTTATCCTTCTCTCTAATCTGATGTGCTTTTAAATTAAGTACAGAATTCATTGATGCCTTTTTTAAAACATCAAAGAAAAAAATGTGTTAGGAAAGCAATGGCTATAGTACTCTTAAGTGTGTATTAAATCCAGGAGCAGAACTTCATGAAAAAGAAAAAGCCTGAAAGCTCACTTGCATTTTATGCCACACTTTCAAGTGTGGTAGTGAGGACATGTAAAACGCAAGGTTGACCCTACATGTGCTGGAAATTATATATTAAATATCTTTGATTATTACTTATTAAGGGCCACCAGAAATGCACAGAAGATGTAGTACCTGCCTACTATTTAATTGCATCTGCTACTATAATTCCTTATTTTTCAGAACAACAATTACTTAGAAGATATCTATCCTTCAAAAAGCCTTTGAATTATGTAAACCAGAGCAATATAAAAATGACTTGTCTGTTAAGGTTTTTGCAATTGTTAGTTAGCAAAGAGGTACTAATGAAGCTTGCATGTGTACAGCATTGGTACCTATAGTAAAATACATATATCTTAATATGTAATATATATGTATATAATATTGAGATATTTTATCGATTTGGATTTTAAAAGCAGAGACAGTTTTAAAACCAGGAAACATTGCAACAGCCTTCCACACAATTAAAAATTTGATTCTGATCATGTTTCCTTTTTTTTTTTTTTTGTCTCTAGACAAATCACAGATTTTCCTTGTGGTCAGCAGGGGTGAAAGGCAGGTTCTCTTTATAATAGCATTCTTAGAAGCATCTTGTGTCATTTTCATGAATGACTGTATTCTTGCAACAAAAACCTAACTCAGCTATCTAGGCACAAATTTGCTTATTGTACACCATAAACAGGCTTGGACAGGAGAGATTGCAAGAATGCAGCTGGCTACAGAAAGAGCTCCTGGTTTACATAATAACTATGAAGTAATTAATATGTTAAATGAGCTAGATTAATCATAATTTGCCTCTATATAAATAATTTTCTTTCATTGCTGCTATGGGAACAAAATTTATGATAATTTATCTTTATTGAATGTGAAGCAGATGATGGATTTCTGTTGCAGAGATTTTAGCAGAGATCTGTCCTCCCAAACTTTCTAGATTCAGCACATACATTTCTTTTAAGCAAGACAAACTGAAAGAGATCTATACAGATTAATCTACAAGGACCAGAAACTGAGTTCAGTGATATAGCTGTATATATCCTTTTGAAAAGCAACAATGCTTCTGTCCAAATGAAGTCCAAACTTCCCTGCTTTTGAATTGGTATTCCTCCTTACCATCTCTCTCCCTGAAACCACCTAGTGTCTATATGGCATTTTTCTCAGAGGAATGGCTTTTTCTCAGCCTCAGATAAGCTTTCCATTTATAACTTGGCCTTTTGCTAGATTTTATTACAGCAACACATACCTCATGACTGATCCATAGCACATTTTCACTTGCCTCTGTCACCCTTCCATAATCTTCCAGAGGAGACAATATTGATACTCAAATTCCTTCAGCTGATGCCACAGGAATTTAAAAAGTCAAACAGGTACTTGACTGGAAAGTCATGCATTTAGAAGTCAGTGAATTTTCAGGGCTGGAGTGTTTCAAATACACAGCAGAGACACATGTACACTTCCTTTCCCACCCTCCTGCCTTTTACCGCTCCCACCACCCCCCTCTACCAGTTTCTGTAGTTTAAGCAAACTAATTAATTCTGAAAGTTATGATGAAAGAAATCTGAATAACTGCACTGAAAGTTCTGGTATCACTGGCTCCCTAATGTGAACCACATAAAAAAGTCTACCAAGTAAAATTATGTCAACCCTGTCAAATCAAAGGCTACAGCTAGCCCTGAATAAAGGATGCTCTTTGAAACTAAACTTATATTCGATCATTATTTCTTTGTTGATAACATAAAGCAATGACTTTCTGAGGGTTTCCATAGTAACAAGTGAGTGAATTTCTAATTTTTTTTTTTTAATTTATTTTAAAGCTCTTTCATGCACTTAATACATAGATACAGTGGGATAATTGGCATGGAATTCTGTTTCTGCTTTCCTGGTATAATTCAACCAGAGCAGGGTGAAGTAAAACATTTTTTCAATGAAACTGGAGATTTATTTTCCCTCCTCTGTAAGAACATTAAAAAAACTTTACAATTTACTTACATCTGTGGTTTCTGCGCTTGCTCTTGTACATAGTCATTCTGAAGAAATTCCACTTTCTAAGAAATAATTGCCTTGATCACAGACAAAAGAGATCGTGCTTCTGCTTTGCAGTGAGACAGTTGCTCACTGACAGAAGGTAACCAGCAATCTCTCAGAGAAAGGCAGGGTAATACCATTCTCCTAAAATCCAGGGGAGATGTTACTGGCTCTAACTATTTTCTCTGTTACAAAGCTCAGAGACAAAACATATTTATTTTCATATTTTTTTAAAATGTATTTGATACCAGCTAATAAAATCCAGAAAACATATGGAATCATGTAATCAGACAAATTGGGGTAACATGCTATTCGATGGTCTGACATTAGGATTCCTTGAAAAAGCCCTGACATAGCCAAAATTGTATAAATGACCTCGTAAACTAATAAAAACTAACTTTTCCTTGACAGGTCTTAGTATTATGCATATGAGGGCAGTACAATATTTGGGGCTTCATTTTCGAGCAAAATTACTACTAAAAGAAAATTAACACATGTTAATCAATTAAATCCTGATTGCAGGTCTGAGTTCATGAATAGATTATTCAGGAAATTGTATGTAATATTCAATTAATCTTTTTCATGCCTGTGTTTACTTCTGCATTATCCTTCAATGATTTAATTTGGGTAAGGTTACTTCAGCAGCGTTCTGCTGATGGCTCATTTTTAAAGGTACTTCATTTTCTGCTAGTCTGTTGAATCACAAGGTCATGGGGAAAAAGTGGCAGCACTGTATGNAGACAGGAACGATTTGCAGCATTCTTCTAAAAACATTGATCTACAGTTATTTTTCTAATGAAAGAAATTAAAAGGAATGCTTCTCTCAATCTGCCTACCATACATTTATACTTTTAAAATCTTTTTCCCCCTCTCACATATATCAGATAGATTTTTTTATATCTTCAATACAATCGCATTAACTTTGTGCACCATTTAATTCTCCTTTCAGTTGTTCACTATTTGCATGACCTCACACTGGCACACCAGCTACTGAAGTGAAATCTTCATATTAATTCTATTAATCTAACTTCCTTCTTCTATCAAAATCTGACC
>VWZD01000256.1:0-74992 GCA_013396695.1 Sakesphorus luctuosus
CCGCTCCCTCCCTCCCTCCGCCCTCCGCCCGCCCCGCCGTGCCCTGCCATGCCCTGCCCGCCCCAGCCGTGCCGGCTCACCGCTGCCCCCACCGGGGCTTCCACCCTGCTTTTTTTCCTTTTTTTTCCCTTTTCTTTCTTCTCCCATTTTTTTTGGTTGATTTTGCCGTTTTTTAAAGAAAGCTACCGGAGAGAGCACCATCCCGGGAAAGGGTGGGGTTGGACAGGCAGGAAAATGCGCCCGCCGGGTGGCCCGGGGAAGCGGCGCCGAAGCGGCCCCGGTCCCACTCTGTCCAGAAGCGGGGAGGGACCTCTAGCCGCGGTCTCGGGCTGGGAGCGGAGCCGGATCTCCCGGAGCATCTCCGTTGCCGCCGCCTCTCGCCAAGGGCTTTGTCACCGAGCTCCGGCCCCGCACCTCTCTGCCCGGCTGCCTGCCCGCCCCCTGGGACGGCCGCCTTTGTCCTTCCTGCCTCGGCAGGTTGAAGGAATCGGCTCCAGCATCCCTGCCGCCTCTTAGCTCCTGGGCGCAACATATTCCTTTAGACCATAATGGGTGGGGGGGAGTAAACTGCCCTGAAGACGCAGATAATGCTTATTACTTGGTAAAAGCTGCCCAGATTCTGGTGGTCCTTACTGCCAGGAAGACAGCGTGCCAGCCTTCCTTCTGCACACGGGGGACAGAGCCTAGTAAAGGGCATGAAAAGTTCGTAAAGTGAATTTCCTAGGCAACATGTGGGCAGATTTCCTATATCCTTGCATCGCATCCCATGAGTTTCAGTCTAATGCACTTTTCCTATCTCTCTGTGAGCTGCTTTTTGGCCAGTATCACACTAAAAATGAAAGATGCACCAGGACACAGCAGGAGTGTCCTTAAAAAGCCCCAGGGAACTGCCAGCTTTGTGTTCCTCAGGAAACTGAATAAATAGTTTGACTCCAGGGTTAATCCAGTGCAGCCTCAGGTTTCTGACCACAGGGAAGCCGGTCAAGACACCCTCTAGCTATAAAGAAACACCAAATCCAATGCCAGAGCATGGGATGCAGAGCATATGGCCTGTGCATGGAGGGAACTTTGGAACAGAAAGGAATGGAGGATTGCAACTTCTGCCTTTTGATGTTATCTTCCTCAGTCTCAGATGGTAAAGCTGCAGTTTTGTCATGTTTTTCAGCACGATTCTGTGTCCCTGGGTTTCTGAGCTCTCTGCTCCTGGGCGAGTTCATCCACTAAGTGCTGTTGTCCGGTTTCTCCTGGAGAAGCTTTTATTGCATTATTGTAAGGGTAAGAAGAGCTTAGGACAGAGCACAGAGACTAGTTTAGTTCATGTGGGATTTGCACACATGGTGGCTTCCTGGTAATACGCTGCACAGACATGAAATATGAAGAGGACAGTCCTCCCTTAACACAAACACACCAGAGTCGTTCCCTAGAAAGGAGAAAGACACATTGTAAAGGCAGTGGGGAGGCCTGCTTGCTAATTTCAGGGGGAATTGCTCTGAGCAGATAAAGCAGGGGCCACTCAGACCAGAGCTGTGCTCTAACTTGGGTTCCCAACCTAGTGACAACTCTGCAGAAGGTTCAGTCCTGGCCATGGCTGCTTAGGCTGTCCCGAGGCTGCCACTTCAGCAGCAGAGTCAGCCCTTAGGACATGGAAACCAGCAGGTGTCCCTGCCAAGAGGTCAGTGCTCCTGGAATCCAGGACCCCTGTGACAGGTCCCAGACAGGCCAGGACCAGCATGGCTTGAGATCAGGCTGTGTCCCATCTCCTGCTTCTCGCCACCCTGAGCCACAGCTTGTGACTGCATTATGTCTAGAAGGCACCCAGGCATTTTTTGAGCCAAGACTTTTATTTACAAGGTTTTACTCACATCCTTCCCCACAGGAAGCGGAAAGTGCTTCTCTCAGACCCTCCCAAGCACTGATCTGACTACCAGGTCCCTGGCTGGTGGCCGGGATAGGGAGGAGCAGAGGAGGGGGACATTACAGAGCAATCATTCATCATTGACTAAAGTCAAAAAGGGAGAAAAACCTCTGGCAACTGCATCACAGACACAGGTGATGCTACATCTTGGCGGTGCCTGGCCTAGACAGTTTATTGCTGGGTCTGCCTGATGTGTGCTTCATCAATTTCCCAAGAAAAGCTGTCTTTCCTGGATGAAACCTTTCAAAGTTTGATGCTTCTGCAGAGACTGAGCCCCGCAGACAGGGGGGCTCCTCAGAGGAAGCAAGGAGATTATTAATATCCACAGAGGAAGTCCCTGTGATGATTAAGACTTGTTTTCAGTACTCAGTGGGTATGTCTGTGCTTTCAGAAATGTTAACACCACACATCCACTCTGATGCCATCCACAAGGGATTTGCTGTCATTGCTGTCATTCTGGTGCCCAGGTGGCTGTTGAAGCATGGTGACCTACTGCGTTTGGGCATCCAGAGGCCTGTATGCTCATGAGGTGGTATTGAAGCTGCCAGGTATCCAGATGGCATCTAGTCCTGATGAGTACCCTGTGAAAGACTCCTCTATTAACAATGAAGACAGTTGGATGGAGTCAGTGAGTTTGGTTGAGTGACCTGAATCAAGTGGATACTATGCATCATCACCTGTACTGCTCCCTTGCCCTCCCTTCAAGGTGGACCTTGCACTGCAGTAGAGGAAAATCCCTTCATTTTGGAAAAACAAGGCAGCAGTGGTAGAGCAGAGGTATCAGAAAGTGTCTGTGGCCCAAATGATCTATGGGTACAGTAGAACCAGGGTTGGGTTGAGATAGGTTGTTAAATGTTTTGATAGCTTGGAGAGAAAGGACTAGGTCAGTGCCAGTTTTATGATCAATAACAAACACAGTGTTGCAAAGCAGTTTTTTAGTCAAAACAAATAATACATAATGCTGGGGTATTTTTGATGGGTTTGTCGTTTTAATTTTAGTGAACAAACCACATTTCCCAGTGTTGTTCAGAAGGCATTATGATTTCCTCCTGCCAATTTAGCTGAAGTATAGGAATAGTTGGTAAACAACATGCTACAGATTCCCTCTTGTTACATCTGGCCATGGGGCCTTCTGCAATCTTCCAGTGAAAAACATTTTTAATATGCATGTTATCTTAAGCTTTTGATGCTCATGTAAGTCAGCATCAAAGGCTATGCCTTTCATTGAATCAGATGGACATTTCCACCCTCTTCAGTCGGGGATGAAATTTTAAAGTGAATTATAGCAAGACAAGAATTTTAGAAAAAAAAAACCACAACAACCTACTGGGTAAAATGCTCTTGATGTTAATTCCTGAACTCAGCAGGTGATGCAAAAAAATAATTTGGTCCCTGACAGAGCACAGCGATACACTGCCTCATTGAAGTCTTACCAAAGCATTCCCTCTACAGGGATATGTCAGTATTACAGAAGACATCACCACAGCTTAGGGCTGTGCTGCTGCTTCCCTCACTTCTCCAGAGAGGGGTGGCTCTCCCAAAGCCTACTCATCAGGTGTGGGTGTGGGTGGAGGGGCAGGATTAATCCCAATGAGACTCTTCCAGGACCTTGGTTTTTCAAGACAGCCTAGGAAAATCACACCATTGCCTGTGGATCAAAACCATGCTCCAGTTTATATGCACTGAAGACCCATCTTGTAGAACACATACTCCATGAATCATTTACATGGGTTATAAATCCTCTATGGCATTGCTGTTTTCTCATAAATCAGCATCAAGGACTAGTCCTTGATTAATGTTTTCAAATACAGCACCCAGATTGTGACAGTGGGAGCTCTCTTTAGTGAGACAAAGCTGTGTGACAACAAAAAATATGCAATGCTCCAAGTCTCTGCTATAAAGATAGGCACCTCACTTCCAGCCTTATTAAGCAGTATTTTCAGCCATAACACTTTTCCAGGTAGCAGCTACCTGAAGAACTGTCATGCATCATTCTTCCTTCTTTTCCCAGATCAGCTGAACCTTCCTGTGAAAAGCCTTCATGCCTCCATTTGCCCATCTGGCTGAGCAATGAGGGAAACACAGTCTCTTGGAAGATTATGAAGCACTCCTTAATGCTGGCTTCTGGCAATATAGCTGGGCAATCCAGTTCATTCACTCTCCTTATGAAAGTGGTATGTTTCAGTGAAGGGTTTAATCTTGTGCCCAAAAAGCTTTTTTTTGTGTGTCCTGAAACTGGTAGTAAAATTCAAAAATGCACCAACTTGTTTGAAAGACTTCAGGATATTCAGAGAAAAATTATAGTTGTGACCAGCAAACTCCTTGCCTTGCGAAAAAAACAGGTCCTCCAAAAGGCATAAGCAGTAGCCTCTAAACATTCCTACAAACAGCTGTTTTCCAGTCCCATTTCAGTGTCCTCCATTCACCCAAGAGGTCTACATTCACATGTTGGGTCCAGATCTGCTCCATGCAGGCACCCTGACAGGGCTGATGGAGCAATACTAAGCCAGACCTTTTGTCTTAGTGGCAGTTATGGAGTGGGAATACATAGTATGTTTGAGTCAAAAAGAAAAAGCCCATAAAAAACCCCTCACCCACAGTGTTCAACACTACTGCATTTTCATGCAAGTTTCTAACTGCTTCGTGCAAAACAATAGAGTTTTTTCCACTCATCCCTAATCTGTATGTTGGTAAAGGGCTGGAAGCTAAATCCTAAAAGCAATAGACAATGCTGATCCTACAAGGGAGCTGCAGGTGATTGACATTTTCCAACCTCGTACATAATAACCAGAACAAAAATTTCACTGCTAATTTGGTGTGTGGTGGGGATCTAACATCATTGTGCAGTCAGAAGCTGCACACAATATTAGACTGAATTTTTTTTTAAGTATTAGGAAAAATCTCTGAACTCCTCTGACAAAATTTGAATCATTAGGATCACCATGTATCTGTGAGCTGAGGCCATGTGCTGGTGAACTGAGTCTCCATCATCTACCCAAAGAGGAGTGACACCAAGACTTTGAATCCAAGTCTGTGTCAAGAAGTAAAATCTGACAAAGACTCTCCTGGATAGGGAAGAAGTCAGCCAGTAGCAGGAACAGAGAGACAGGCAGACTGAATCAGAATGCTGGCCCCGGTATTGTCTGTGCCAGTGGCAAATACCAGATGCTTATGAGAATACTGTGAAAAACCTGCCCATAGGGTGAGTTTCCTCCTCTCTGCCATCTGGTACCTCTTGGCTTCTTCCCAGAAGTATTAAGGTTTACATCCCTTCCAAAAATATTTACCATCCTAGTAATGTGGGAAGAAGGCCAGAGAAAGCTTGATAGTCTTTGCCTTTTGTAAATACTCCTTTATAAACACAGATGATCCAACAAACACATAGGAGAAATAGAAGGTAAAAATTTACATCTGTCTTGGTGTCACTTAACTGCACCTCTCAGTACCCTGACATCAGGGTACATCACTGAGAACAATTTCTGCCTTGAGCTATATGCAGAGCTCACAGGAGGGTTCTCTGAGTATCTGGAGTGAGGAACTTGGTTCCTGCAGACCAAGGAACTTGCAGGAGGTTATTTTACACAACAAAAACACTCTCAGGTTTACAGTTGCACCTCTCCTGGGTGTGCAGCACTCACCTACTGCACAAGATTCAAGAAACTCCAGGGATTTAGACCTACATCATTTAAACCACTGGTGATTGAAACACTGCTTTTGCCAAGAGTGCATCACATGGATTATTTTTTTTCTCTTTCCATCTCTATTCTTGTTTTCCTTGTGGCTCTAACAATCTGTCAACAAGTATTTTCAGGAGGCAGAATGAGCGCTGTTCCATGCTTGGTAATGAATCTGTTACAGTTTGAACTGAACTACCTTTGACATCATTGTTTTAAAAACAGGAGAAAAGTTAACACAAAGATAGAAAAATTATCAACACTGTTCCCAGGGAGCATTCAGTTTCATGGCAAGTGGTTGTAGCCCAATCAGCCCCTGAGCTTGGCAGGTTGGCCCCTAACAGCCCATGCCCTGTGGGGTGCAGCAGCCCCTGAACTACTCTGGGCTCCCCCACACCACATACATCACTTTTTCCCTGGCACAGCTGTGTGCTTGGGCTTGGTGCTGCTGGCTACAGTACAGACACCTTGCTATTCAAACAGATGAGACCATTGGTATAAGCAGCGTGAGGTCGATGAAACCTGAGCAATTCTGCAACAGAGAAACTAGGCAATGTTACACTATCCCCCATCTTCATTACACTCCAATTTCTCATTTCCAAATGAATAAATGACCTTTTAGATGTATTGGTGCACCAGGGACTTACAAATACCCAGTTTTATACTATAAGCTAGGCCTGTAAGTACCCTTTACTCAGTGACAAAGAGTATTTTCTTCTTGCAAGACAACAATGAGGACCTAATTTTGCCTTTTATAGCTCACTAAAACTACTGGGATTTTATAGCAGATAAGAGAGGAGAGTCATGCCCTAAAATGCTGACACCACTTCTATATATCATAGAGATATCTGAATAATTCATAATGTCAAGCAGCGCAAGTTAAAGGAACAGTGGCATAAGTGACAACATCCAATTTTAGTACATTCTGTACAAAAATTAATACTCCACAGATTTCTTTCTTTCTCAAAATCTGTTGGTCTTTCCAAGAAAGAACTAAAACAGTGTTACAAGATGCAGGGTGATAGACAAACCAGGGATTTCCTTGTGATCACATTACCCCTCACCTTTGCCTTGTGTGGTATTTGAAATGGAATGAAATTGAATTGGGCCCAGACTGGAAAAAGAGACAACAAAAAATGTCCTTCCCCTCAGGCTCATTCTAGCACAGAGATGTTGCAGAAGACCCCAGATTGCTGTCGCAATTCTCCAGGCTAGGGATGCCTTTTCTGTTCCTGATAAGGACTGCCTTTCAAAACAATTACTTCCAAAGCAAAGGCCACAGATTAGCTGTTTATGCTGCTGGTTCGTCAGGGATTCTGGAATTCTGAGGATGTTCTGGATCAAAGCCAGGCTCACATTTTTCCAAAAGGCCCTCACCATCAAACAGAATTGAACGAGCAAAAGCTATTGTGAATGGGGAATCCCACTCACAATTCAGGTATAAATGTAGCACTTCCAGCTTGTCTCTTCTAGCATGTGTGAAAGTAAAAAAATCTCTGCAGTTTGCAGATCTGTTTTCTACTCTAGGCTTCCCACCCTTTAGTTTGGACCAGTGACCCTTGCTGGGTTGGATATTTTGGGCTGGAAGCTGGACAAAAGATGCCTTGGGAACACTAACACCTTGCCAGCTCCACCATGCAGTGCTGGGGACCACATGATATGCTCTGCAAACGTGAACCAAGCAGGAAGGTGGTATCATTTTAGACCTCCTAACAGGTGATCATCTCCCTCAACACACTGGTTGGCATGGCTGATATCCCCTTCCTGGTCTGGGTGACCGCAGCAGGTCCTGGTGGCAGGTGACTCTGTTGCCTCTCTGCATTCTGCCCACATCTGCCACCATTGCCAGACAGGGTCACCATTATCAAATGGGGATGCCATCTGAATATGAAGCGGAGGCAGGACACCCCTCTCTACCTGAGAGAGCCCAGTGGAACCCCAGGTGGGGTGGAGTGATCAGATTCCCATGATGAGGTGAGGTGCCTTTCCCAGCATGGCAGTGGCCGTCATTAAATTTCCTGTACCCCATCACCAGGGTGATGAAGCCTTCTCCATGGCTCAGTGGATCACAGCAACATTGGTCTGAATTGGGCTTTTCCCTCCAGGAAGCAGGTTGCTGTGCCTTTGTATTCACTGCTGATTATCTGCTGGCAGTTGTTTGCCTCCACTCCAAATCCTCCCCTCTCAGCAACCAACATTATTGTCCACGGCAATCGTTGCTGCAGAAGTAAAACTCTGAAAGTGAGGAATTAATTGCCTTAGGGCTCTGATCATTTTTAGTGGTGCAGAGATAATCTGTCAGACACAGGAACCATTCTAGTGCTGAGCAGCCAGAGCAGTGAAGATCCCTATATTTATAATCTTACTTTTAGTGTCTTCTCTTCATTTCCAGAGCAAACAAACTCAAAGATTTACATTTTGGGTACAACTAGAGTTTTGCTTTACAGATACTACTTTCAGCCATGATGAACATGGATTTTGATGGCATGCAGGATGTCCCAGACTTAATTGATCAGTTCTGCTTGCACGTTTGAGCTTATTTGCTGTACTCCCTGCTTTGCCTTCATTAGAAGTGAATGTAATGCTCAGGAAAGTTTCTAGAATTGACAGCTCCGGAAACCAAAGTTCCAGCTGAATAGACCAAATGAAAGCAAATTTATTACGCCCATGTGCTCCCTGCAGCTTAACCCCATATCCTTTAGGTTAGTCTTATTGCTGGGATCACCAACAGCATCACCCATGAGGACTAGTCCTATTGATGAGGATACTCTGATCTGGTTACTTGCCTCTTAAAATGTGCAGTGGCTTGGACAATCCTCCTGGTGCTTCCAGCTGGGCCCTGTGGACTTGTGCTTTCTGCTGATTCTGTAACTGGTCTGCTCCTGAGCCAGGGTGGCCTTCGGCTGGAGGCTCAAGAGTAGAAAATATAGCAAGGTCATGGCAAATGGTACAGTGCAACAAGAGAGTGGCACACATTTCCACCAGCTGAACACTGGATCCAGTCTGCACAAAAAGCTTACAAGCTTTACCTTAGTCTTGCTTAATTTAGTAAGTCTATCTTTGGACTTGGAAGCAGTACCAAGCAGTGAATTTCTCTGTGTCAAGAAAAAGAGTAGTTACTGCTATTCATGGTACTTCTGTTTTGGTTGCAGCTGAGGGACCCACAGAGAATAAGTAATGGAGAGAGGCTGTGAAGTTTTCATGCTGGACTAGGAGTCATATTTCTGTGCAAACCTTGTGAAACTAATGAAAAGAGAGAGAGGGATGAAAGGAAAAAAGCAAACAAATGAGGTTGAAGGTCTGCTGGCAGGCAATTCAGGACAGGTGTCTAGGTTAGACCTAGCTCCATCACAGGGAGCCAGAAAAATATCCCCCAGAAGCATTCCAGTGCCCGGGCAGCAGAGACCAGTGATCAGAGTCTCTCCTGATCCTCCTGCACATGGAACAGCCCCTTCAGCCACTTGGCATTTGCTCAACCCCCTCAGGCCTGTCTGCTGCCATCCATTCCCAGAACCACATCTGTGTGAGATATGTGATGGCAAAAGATCTGTCCCTCCCTGTCCTACCCCCTCGATCACCGAGCGCATTGACCTCTTGCACAGTTTGCTGTACAGAAGGATTGCTGTTGCTGCTTTTGTGCAGATTATTCAGAGTAAATAGTTCCTAGATGCAAGTCTGGTGTCCTTAAGAGACTTGCTGACCAGGGAGGAAGCCTTTCTGTGGTCAGTGCTGTCACCCTGCATAGATTGGAGTCTGCAAATGAGGACCACAGAAGTGACTGTCATACAAACTGTAATAATAAAAAATAAAAATAATCCTCATCAGAAGAAGAAGAGGAAGAATATTTCAAAAACATGCCAGCTCTTCTTACACCTCATCAATGACATTAGTGGCATTTCTCCAGCTTAAGTCCCCTTCTAACTGCTGGGGGCTGGGGCTGAGGCACAGGTCACTGCTGCCAACCCTTCCTCTTCCTGCACACAGTCACACTTTTGTTCTTCACTTTACTTACCTGACCTGACAGGCTGGAAAAACCGCCGTGGGGCCTGGGAAAGGACCCTGCCCACTATCAAGCACCAGCCCTGCCGGAAGCAGCATCCCTACCAGAGCAGGAGCTGTTCATTTCTGTAGGCAGAGCTCAGCATTGCCAGGTTGAAAGCAGGGGGAAGGGAAAGAGGAAGCTGCAAGGGCTACTTTTGCATGTAGTGTCTTCAGGTAACAGTTTATTGCCATTTCTGTCCCAAAAGCATGTTGTTTTTGAGCTTGTAAATACAACTTGGCTAGTGCTTGCTACTGACTACGATCTGGATCAGACTTCTGATACATTGAAGCCAAAACCAACATGAGTTTGGCAGCTGATATTTTCATGTATCTTCTTAGAGGCAGATTATTTTGCAGTCCTTGTACTTATCAGGTATGCTAGACAGGTAAGCTTAGTCATTTTAGTTTCACTGGGTGAGCTGAATCCTCTGTTGGTCTAGGTGGGAGCAGCTCAGCTAACTTGAACAGATTTGATAACTGCCTATAATTTGGTGCCCCTTCCTCTGACCTACAGTTATTTTAAAAGGCCACACACAGTGCTCTTAATAAGAATATAATAAAGATTTTTAACCCCTCTCTCTTTTGGAAGTACACTGGGCACTGGGATGCAAAGGGATTCAGGAGCATAAGAGCCTACAAATAGGGTAGAGCCTGCAGCACACCTCAGTCACTTAGCAGTCTGCCCCAGCTCTTTTTAGGTGCAGGAGAATGCTTTTGTGTGCTGGGCAGATGTACCTTTTCAAACTTCTTCCAATGCAAGACATGATTTAAATACATTATTTCAACACTAGTGCAATAGACATCTGTTGCAAGAGAGTGAGATGGCTCAAGGGACCATCAATAATGAGATACAAGCCCTTTGTCTCTGGGTTACTGGTTCAAACCCAGGTGAGACAGGCAGTGATTGGGAGTCATTGCTGCCTGACAGCTGCTAAATACTTGGTGTCACTTGGGTCGGTGTCCTTGGTCAACTTTCTCATTAACAGGTGTCCACATCTCAGCACCACAAAGAGAACTCAACTACTGGCCTCATCCCTGACAGTGATTTAGTAGATATAGGGAGACATGAATTACTTAGGCACCAGTATGAACTTAGAAGTACGGTCCAGACAGGATTGGGCTGTGCTGATGGAGGAAAAATGTCTCATGCTAAACTGTCTCTTCCCTTCATTGTGCTTGGACAGAAGGGTTAAGTCTTTGGAGATACCAAAGGTAGTTGTTTCAACAACTTCACAGACTTGTGCTCTTTACTGTGTTAGTGCTAAAATACTCTAACAATCTGTGCTTAAATCTTAGGATAATTGTCCCTGCTCTTCCATAGTCCTATGCAAGGCAAGTGAGGGAAGATCTGTACCTACAGCAGCCAGACGAGAAAACACAAACCAAGAAGACTTTTTTCTTGGTTTGTTTTTTTTTTTGAAACACTAGAAGTTTAAAAATCTCAAAACTTCGGGTTTTATACATTTATATTTGACAACCAAAATGCACAAGGCTAGGGACAGTAAAAAAATCAACTATGTACTGCAAAAATTGCTTGTGTTAAGTAGAAGTAGGACTTGCTTTCACTTACAGCATGATCAGTCCTAAGTGAATCATAATTTCATAGGTCAAAAAGTGAAATTAGTTTGCAGTTGATAAAGGAGATCAGATTTTTAGAAAATGAAAATCATTATGTTAACTAATTATATCATTTTTTAATACTGAGCTTATGATGAGTGGGCAATCTCGTGCCTGAGAGAACTTAATATTTCCCCTTCTCAGACTCCATCTTACTATCCTGCATAACTTTGGCTGTTAACACACCACAGTGACAGTAGGGAAAAAATGGACAATTAATGAAAGCTGTTGCTTGTCCACATGCTACTTCATTAACAGAATCACCAAATGAGATGCAGGCCTCAAACAAGTGATCCTTCCCCTATACTCTGCATTGGTGAGGCCACACCTTGAGTATTGTGTTCAGTTCTGGGCCCCTCAGTTCAGGAAGGATATTGAGGTGCTGGAGCAGGTCCAGAGAAGAGCAACAAGGCTGGTGAAGGGAATGGAGCAAAAGTCCTATGGGGAGAGGCTGAGGGAGCGGGGGTTGTTTAGCCTGGAGAAGAGGAGCCTCAGAGGTGACCTCAGCACTGTCTGGAACTACCTGAAGGGAAGTTCTGGCCAGGTGGGGGTTGGACTCTTCTCCCAGGCACTCAGCAATAGGACAAGGGGGCACAGGCTCAAGCTCTGCCAGGGGAAATTTAAGTTGGATATCAGAAAAAAATTCTTCACAGAGAGAGTAATCAGGCATTGGAATGGGCTGCCCAGAGAGGTGGTGGATTCACCATCCCTGGAGATTTTTAAATGCAGATTGGATGTGGCACTGAGTGCCATGATCTGGTGAATGGATTGGAGTTGGACCAAGGGTTGGACTTGATGATCTCGGAGGTCTTTTCCAACCCAGTCGATTCTATGATTCTATGATTCACCTACCACATACAAGCAGTCAAACCTTGATGAAGAATTGCAGAAAAGAGTCTCACTGGCAGCAGGCATGGTTCATGGGTGAGACTTAAAAGTCTGCTGCTCCTGAGCTGAACAGTCCATCATATAGGGGCAACCTAGGTGGACTAGGTGATCACTGCAGGTCCTTTCAAACGAAAATATTCTATTCTATCACATTTTACACATATCTGTAGCAGTGGTAACTTGTGTCCAATGCAGGAATAATGTTGAACAGCTCAAAAGCACTTTTAAAATAAATAAGGGAGACAATTCATTTCTGCTACAGAAAAATCGAAGAGGAGTGAAAGTAGAATGACCATTTATACATCACTTATACAGTCCTTTTTTATTTTTTTTGCATCTTTGGAAGCTAAGAGCAGAGCTCTTGTTCTTAAGTCACTGACTATGCTTAATCACCACTAAGAAGTGTGATTTCCCTGTAACTGCTATTGCCAAAAGAAAGCTGAATTCTGTGTGAAAATGAGAGGGAAAAGGGAAATAGAGCAGGGTGAGAGGAGAGGGTCTGTGTTATCTGAGGCATCAGAAGAAGGGCACACTGAAGCTTGCTTTGCAAAATAGGCTCTGAAAAAGAACTCCTCAGAGACAGTCTGGCATGAGGTGCTGGCAGCAGAAGATCCCTGCACCACCATCTCCCTCATCCTCACTGTTCTGGCTGTGTCCACAGCCAGGTTTGGGAAAAAAAGACCTTCACCTACAACTGGGGACTAATAGGAAAGTTTCTATTTTCAGTTTCTTTCTTTCATAGTACTACTGAAGGTATTACTTTAAGGAAAGTTATCTTCCTGCAGCCTTAGCAACACAGCAGTTAGAGTGATCATAATACAATTATTACTGTGTGCGAATATGAAATCAGCCATGAATCTGGTGATGTTGTTATCAGTGTCCAAGCTGATTGTGTTATAACAATGGCACAGAGAGGGAGAAACTTGTTTTGGTTTTTTTTTCCAAACTGTTTTATTTGGTATAATTTAAATTCACTTTTTTGTAGTCTTAAAAGAAAGGCACAATTTTTATAGATACATTTTTTCCATGTTCAGTAATGTGTAAAATAATCCTTAATACTTTTCTCATTCTTCACAACCCCCCCCCCTACTGCTAATTAGGAGATCTGATAAAATTCTTTCACTTTCACCCAAACAACTATAAAAACAATTTATTTACAACTGCAATAGTACTACAATTAAACTCAAGTGTGAGAACTGCTTCTTTCTGAAGGTCTCTGAATGTCCTTCGAGTTTATAATAAGTTCTCATGGGACACATGAATTCATGCCCTTAATCCATTCTGACTTTAAAAGTCCAGCTTCTTTTATGGAATGTCTCATTATACAAGCTTCAGCAAATGCACTCCCATCACTTTTCTCTGAAGTCTGTTTAATATAACATCTTCTGAATTATTTAATGGGCAAATATATGGATTAAATAAAAGCAAACACATCTACCAGAGCTTCTATATGCCTGACAAACTTTTGCTAAACTTTCAGAATTTCTACAGCTGTCCTATAAAATCCCTAAACCTCAGACCTGAGCAGCATTGTGGTCTCCGTGCCACAGCACAGCCATACCTGAAGCTGTGGCAACAGGTCCTTAGGGATCCCTCCCCACCCAGAGAGAGTGGCAAATCACAGAACAGGAACGAGTCAGGGATCAAACTGTGGATGGTATCAATCAGAGCAGCTTTCACCTTGCCCCAGTGTGTGATGTGGACTGGCTGGATACACTCAGAAGTCATGCCAGAGTCCCTATCCTAGTGCTTCCCAGTCTCTGCTGTGTGATTTTCACCTTCAATCACAGGGTTTTTTCCTATGGCTTGCACTTTGTTCAGTGCTCTGAAATTCAGTTCTAGACTGTATTGCCAGGTTTTGGAGTGATATATAGTCCATAGTGAATGTTTACCCATCTAAGTGTAAGCCAGTCTGGAGTCTGCCTCTGATTAATTTGAATTTAAATCTGCATTTCATTTCTCCTGACCTTTGAAATCTCCCTCATGGCTACTCATCAGGAAACCTCGATATGATAAATTAGAAATTCTTTTAGATCTTGGATCAGATTGGAATAATAATCACACTGCTTCCCAAATACCCATCTCAGGATTTGTTGGTTTGTTTCCAGAAAATGTGGATAGTCTAAGGCACAAGAGTCACAGAAATTAAACTGGAAACATTTCTAAATGTGAATTTAAGAATAGCAAAAATATATCTTTCCTCTCCCATGGCTCTTTCAGAATTTAAAATCCAGACATTCTGACCACAGTTTTAGATTATTAGTGACCCTTTAATGAACTGTTTTGACTCCATGGTTTCTTTACATGCCTCAATTAATTTTATCCACAGCTGAAACTCTGAAGCAAGTGCAGCAGTCACATGCATCTGTTAAAGCTGAGAAATTGAACGGTTGTTTTATTATCTGTAACAGTCTAGGTGCAAACCAACCAAAATCAAATAAAAACATCCCCAAAGTTATTGCTGTCTAAGCCAATTATCAGATTTATTTGCTGGTGCTGAACAAGAAAAGAAAAAAAATGAATAAGCTTAATTTTTTTTTCAGTGTATGAAATAAAACCAGGCTCCAAACAGAATGTGTGGCACTTCAGACAGATGAGCACAGAGCAGCCAGGAGGCTTTGGACCCTCCAGCACCAGAACACTTAAGAGTGAGGGGAATGGACAGGTGCCCAGGAGGCACACAAGTGATATATGCCCTTGAAATGATCTCTTTTCCTTAGCAAAGGGATGTACTGTTTAGGAAGAAGTCTCAGAGCCTGTAGCTGATCACCACTAGACATAATGTAAGGTTGCTAAATGGCAGAGAGAGTGGGAAAGAGAAGACTTGTACAAATTTAAGGTCTCATTAATTCTATATACTGGAATAATTTGGATTTCCATGCATAAATAGTCTGTTAATGAAAGAAACATCTCAGTAGCTGTAAACTCCATTTGAGTGATGCACCCTGGCTGTATTATCCATCATCTTTTCCTTTTTTAGTGGTCATTTTAAACTTCCCCACATGAAAACTCAGATGACAAAGTATCCTGGCTAAAATCTTGGCCCAAGTGAGGTTGGGGGCTGTGCTGCCATTGACTTACATGGCTGAAAATTGTGCCTCCGTGATTTACAGAAAACAGGTTGAATTCTCACAGTTGTATTTATTTTGGATTTTTGTCTCTTGTTTGGTGTCAAAATAATGGAACTATACCTGTGTTAAACAAGCTGTTGGCAGTCTTTCATGTGGGTATACAGGAGACAGAAAATCATTTTCCCTCCAAGAACCATGAAACAAATTTTCGTAAATATGCCTTGTAAAAGTACTCAGTTTTGTTTCAGCAAGAGTCCATGGACCTCTTCTTAATGAACTGTATGACACAGTTAAATTTGATCACATAGCAGACCAGATCAGTACCAAAATTTCACTTGATAATACTAAGTACACACCATGAGCTTCTTAGAAAATCAGCGTTCCTTGTCTGATTTGCCAGTTAACTTTGTGTCTCCACAAAGATATCTCAAGTCCAACATCTGAGAAAAATGCAAATAAAAACGGCTCAAGTTGGAAGCTATTAAAAAAGTAACTTCAGTTGATATGCATCTGGGTTTGCAGCAAAGTCATGTCCCATTGCATTGGCAGCAGAAGGTTGCTTCTTTCTGACACTCAATTTAATATTTTACTTTAGGGTTTTAACAGACAAGAATTTGGCCTCGGCAATTCCAGTCCCACCAAATACAGTGAAAAGGCAGGCTTGAAAGCCAGGTTTGTATCTTTGAGCTCAGCAGGAATTTTGCAACAAATGTCATGGGTTGGCAGTGGAGCCTTAAAGGAAAGACAGTATAAGAATGCAGTTTTTACATTGCAAAATTATCTAATTGTAAAAAAATGTATTTTCAATCATTTTAGTGCAATTCTGTTCTGTTCTACTCTAGTCTACTCTATTCTATTCTATTATTTCTATTCTATTTCTATTTCTATTCGAATCTATTTCATTTTAATTCTAATCTATTCCATTTTAGTTCTGTTTTGTTCTGTTCTATTCTATTATGATATATTCTACTCTATTCTATTCTATTCTATTCTATTCTATTCTATTCTAAATATTTTTAATTTTTTTTCACTGATGTACTGGATTCCTATGCTTTGTTGAGGTCCAGGACATGACAGATTTGTGTCAGGGGAGTAGCAGTTTGGGAGCCTGACTTGCATTTTATGCCAACATCCTAGTCCTGGAAGTTTCTGCTCAATGATTACAAATGTCATAAAAATACCACAGAATTGCCGAGTGCATCAAAATTGTATCCGTTGCATGGTTTAAATTCAATCCATGGGGCTATGAAGTCTTTGAAATGGCCCTAGGTGATATGAAAGCTTGAGTCTGACGAGGTGGCAAAGCTCATGTGACCCAGTTTCAAAGGCTTGGTGCTGCAACAGGGTAGGAGGAGACTGGCAGACCCTCCTTGTGCCCAAGTCCAAAAGAATTCTCTTTGCACAGGAGGAGTTTATTGCACATAAAGGACAGCTCAGATGTATAAGCAAGAAGGATATGAAGCTAATAGGGAGAAATAAGATGCCAGGAAGGGAGCATGCATTCCTCTGTGTGTGTACCCGTGTGCAGGAGGGAGTGCACTTGCTTTTTCTGCAATTTTGAAGCATTTCTCTAATAACAACAGACAAATAGCCCAAGCATATATTACTGCTCCTCTGCTTTGTTGCTCATTGCCCAGACAATGTGGTGAGGGAGAGAAATGCAGCAAAAACCCCAGTGTCCTTTCATACATTCACATCTCTTCTGCAATATTAGCCAAAGCAGACAGATGCCCAGACATCATCCTGTATCAGCCCACCCAGTGATCTCAAAGCAGCACTAACAACATAGGAGTAATTGCAAGGCATGAGGATGTTTTGTTTTTCATGGAATGTATCTCCATTTGATAGTAACCATTTTAAAGTCTGGAAGTATTTTGCACTCACTAAGCTGATTTTACAAGCAAAGAGAAGTGCTTGTCAGCAAAGGTTAATGTAGCTCTCACTGCAGGAGAGCCCTGTGGCTAGAAAGAGTCTCATCTGGCTGTTTTTTAAAGGGCAAGAGTCATCATTGTGAAGGAGGAATTTTTCCATTTCTAGGAACCTTTCATATCATTGTAGTGAAGTGCTGCATAAGTTATCAGTTCTCTATAGTTTTTCTGTTTTCATGATCATCAATATTTGTTTCTGTCACTTGTATTTTAAAGTCTCTTAAGATGTTCTTGTCCAAAATTCAGAAAATCTTCCTTTGAGAAGATGAAAATAGAACTTCTGGGAGTTTTCATGGCTTGCGCTGGTACAATAATGGAGTACTATGAAATAGGAAAGGACTGTCTTCTCTTTTTGTTGACAAAATAGGGTCAAGAAGAGACTAAGCTCTGAAACTGGGCTATGTGCTCTGTTCTCCTGTAATGCATGTCATAAAGACTTTTAATTCATGGTAGTCTCATTATAAGGGAATTGAATCCAAGACATCAGTGCTCAAGCTACCCCTTTACCAGTGGCAGGGCTCAATCCTCCTTAAAACATCCCAGGTGAGATCTGTGCAGCTACGGGCTACATACCACTGATTTGTGCACAGCAGTTGCAACAGAGAGAGAGATTTAGTCACACCAGCCTAGCCTGACCATGGAGTGCCTCACACTGGAGACATTGACACTGTAGTGAGCTTACATTTACCTCACCAGGATGTCACTGGCACAGCCAGGGGACACACCTCCCATGAATAACAGGAAAATCCCAAGAATGATCCTGAGATTCCTAAATAGCAACTGGCTTTATTTACCCCGGGTTACCAGGAGATGGAGTCGTGCCACGTGAAGCATCGATGCAGGCAACGTTTTGCTTCGTAGAGGGATACTCAGGAAGCCTCTGGGAACTTACAAAGAAAGCTGGCCACGCTGTATGCTTGGATGAAGAGGTATGGAGGGGAAGAAGGCTAAACTGTCGGTACTCCCTGCTGAGGACGGTGCTGTGTACAAGCCTGCAGCAAGCTAATAGAGGCTAATAAAGATGCTATTGGATGCAGCTCACATGGCAGATCTTTGTATGATAACAGCTCTTAGATGTTACTGAACTAGATTTGAGGCAAAGACTTCAAGGTGAAAACCTAGATTTAGATCCACTAGGGACCAAAACACTGTACATATGTTGCATAAAGAACAGGGGGAAAAAGCACTAATACTTGACCCAGATCCATCCCTTTAGTTCTGCCACGTCAGATGTAGGAAATATTTGTATGGTAGCAGGCTATGCATTGGACATCTCCACAACCTAGCTGAGAATCTACTGACAGAAGAGGTTGTACCTCGGCAGAACTTCAGGCATGAAAGCTCAGTGCAGCTGCAAGATGTGCATTATCCCAGCAGTTCAGCCATCTCCTCCAGTGGAGTCCAGAAGTAATCCATCCTGGAGCACCTCAAGGCCTTCCTTGGGCTTGGAATGATCATGACAGGCCACCTTCTCTACTCCTCAGTCCACAGCATTTAGGAGTAGTAAAGAACTGAGAGGCCCCAAGAAGCTGGTCTCAGTTAAGGAATAAATGGAGGCTATTTCCCGAGTTGTGTAAGATAGAGTCAGCATTTAGAAATAGCACCACGTCCTCTGTAGCTGATAACAAAAGCACCAGGAGCAGTGATGCTTTTTTCATAGTTGATGCATGCTCAGAGGGGATTTCCTTCTGCTCCTGACCCAGATGTTGATACAGTGAACCAGACTCTGCTCAGTCTAGCATGGGTTGCTGCAGCATGTCCCAAGGGCATCCAGAAATAGCAATTCTGCATGATCTCCAGTGACTAATTATCTCTATGTGTAATTCAGGCTGTTAATTTTGACATATATTAGGTGTAGTTAGTTCAAGATCTTACCTGACCTTCCCCTTGTTTGGCTCTTGGGGTTGTGAGAGGTGATCAGACCATCATTTCCCAGATATGACCTGTTCAGGGCTTGTGGGAGGTTACTGTCAGGGAAAATCCCTTTGCTCCTGAGCTTTGCTCCTTCCTGCCTGCAATAGCCAAAGCTGCCAACTACTGACACCCATTAGACCCCCACTGAAAATGCTGCAGCCAATACAAAGGCCAGGGAAGAGCCAATGGTAGAAACTAGTTTAAACACATGTACTCCTACAGCAACAGATTCCATTGCTCATGAATTAAACATCAAATAAAGATTGCTCTCAATTTATAGTTTTTTCCAACAGATCTTAGAAAACTCTGCAAAAATAAAAATTCTGCACAACACCTAGAGTTTGTGCCTCAGCCTTGGACTGTTGATATGGTCGTGCCTTTTTTGGCTTTCACTGCTTTGTTCCTGCAATGTTTTGTAAGAACCACATCTGATTTTGAGCATTTTGAACTATGTCTGGTTGACTCATAACTCATAATTGACACACAGACTATGAGACCTTTGGCTTATGGCAAAATTACTTTGTCTGAAAATGGCATTCTTTTAAATTTAGGATTTAATCGTATGATTTAAGTCAATAAGATTTTAGAGCTGGATTTCCAAAGGTGTAGAGGCACATACGGTCAGTGGAAATGCCAAAGATGCTGAAGGACATCAGACAGTGAGCCTGCATGGACACCAGTGGAAGGCAGGCACCTACCCCATTTGGGACTCATAAAAGGCCATAATGAACTTCCACCAGAACTATGCTGTGAGAGAATTTAGTAGCCTGTAGTGCTGTTGCTCTATTAGAGCCTTTTCTGTGGGGCAGAACAGTGACGGAAGGGAAAGCAATCAGAACTTGCTCAGAATTTCCCTCGAGTTTCCATGGACTGCACCTAGAATGGGTTTTATTTGAGGCTACAAGACCCAAAGAAGCCAGTCAGTCCAGCTCGGCAATGTCCCCAGACCACTGTAGCAATTGCTGTTACTGAGACAGATACTTGGTGATACCCCACAGTGGCAGATAGCAGTTCTGGGATCAAAGCCCTCCTCAGCTGTGGGGAGAGAAATGAACACATGTGTTTCTTCTCAACTCTGCCCAGAGAATGTGAAAAGAAAGGCACCAAATCAGTGATGGAGGAGCATGATCTCCTTAGCCCTTAAATGTAATACTTCTCTAAACAAACTGAAAATTTTCGTATTCCCATATTAAAGAAGGTCTTCCTTTGCGTATTTCATGAAGACACTGAATTTGATTGGAAACCAGTGGCAGTGTGATTACCAAGTGCCTGTGGGTACTGGGACAGGTATGCAAGGGATGTCAATACTCAAGAGTTGTCAGATTAGGTCAGGATTCTCCCGGTATCCTATGCGTCCATGGTCCCTGTTCCTCTAGAAAAGAACCCACTAGATCGTCCACATGGACTTTTGTAACTTCTTTCTTTTCTGTTTTGTCTTTCCTGGCATTTTATTTGGCATGCAGATATGTCTTTTATGAAATACATGTTGGAGGGTTTGGTTGAGGTGCCAGTGTTATGTACTTTGTTTCTCAGAAAGATTTCAGAAATACTAAATTTGTAATATCTCAGTTTTCAGACCAGCATCCATTCTCTTTTGCTGCATGGCCTGATTACTTTGGGGAAGAATTTTTCAAATTACTGCTGGCTTTTATTGGCTATAACTTGTATTTTCAACTATTAGAAAGTATGTGAACAACCTGTTTATTAGCATTCTGTCTTTCAGGAGGGTGGTGTAATAGCAGTATTGGCTGCTGCTAGTTTTGTTCCAACAAAGTGACATTTTTGTGGTTCTTAATCAAAAAGACCTTATTCTCTCCAAACTAGAGATGGAACCAAATGATCCTGGGACAAAGGCATGGATCCAAATGGGATTTTTCCTTTTCAGTATGGGCTCAAGCTATGATTAATCACCTTTTCTTTCTGTGGAATATACTTGCTTCTGTAATTGAGCTTTTTCACCTCTCAGAGGGAACTGAAAAAGCGAGGTATTTTATTATGCTTCGGATCACTGATGAGGAAAGGCTCATTTGTACAAATCACTGAGCAAGTCTTTTTGTCTGCTTCTTGTTACAGACAAATTATATGGTTATACGTAAGTTATAACACAAAGTATTCAGATGTTACATAAAATCGATACAATGTTTTCTGAAAAGAAACATACATTTTAATGCCTTTATTATTTCTTTTGTGAACAAAAAGGAGGAAAGATGCATGTGCTGTAAAATAGACAGAACCTATTCAAGGGTTGTTACTTATGGTTCTATTGCTGTTACTGCTGGGAAAATAGTAGTAATTTTTTAAAACCATTTCTGCATGATCTGCTTTTGTATAAGCTGATAAGAAAATATGTTCTTTCTGCACATGCAACACATAAGGAGTGTTTACTGCCCATATGGTCTGTTTAGGGCTATGACATTAGAATTTCTGTGGTAGCAAATTGCAAAGCGAAAAAAGCAATTATCTGAGTGCTGTAAAACTGATATTTACATCCTGCCTGTGTATAAAAGGAGCATAAGAAGGACAGGAAAAGTATTTAGCAGTGTGCCACCTATATAGGATTCCTACATATGATATTCTAGGATTGGGCTCTGCTGATATATATCATCTACAGGGCTGCCCCACTGTTTTGTACAAACATCTGCTGTGACACATGATACAGAGCCCAGAAATTTGCACCAGAGGGTATTTCTGAAGGTGCTTCATCGCAGCAGGATTAAAGGATATGAAAGACTCGCATGGTTCCATTAGCACGAGAAATTAGGTCTTTGATGCTGCAGTGGTACATTTCATTCCACATCTGAGTCATCCAAGCATGTCAAGGCACAGCAGGATTTCCGCTTATCGAATCCTCTGACAGTATCCCTGATACGGCACGTGATACCACCTGCACTGGGTTGGCTCATTGGGTTTCTTGCATTAAGCACTTCTTTAATATCAAAATGTGTTGCTAGGCCTGTTACAGCCAGTGTGACTTCAGCTCCTGCACAGCATGTACTTGTGTTTGCTGGCAAACCATCTCAAATAGAAGAACGCTGTTCAGTTTTGAGTGTGCTTTAAAACTGTTCTTTCACCTTTCCAAAGACTTCATAAATTTTTTTTCAACTAAAAAGACTAAGAGCTGTGTGAATGAACAGTCTCCATGCCATCGTATCACTTCCATACTGCCTAGTGTGGGTTCTGTTGTGTTAAGGTGTTATCTTGCTCACATCATGGGTTTATGTGTACATGGTGTGTACAAGCACCCCCACATTTTCCTTTATTTTATTCTCCTAATAATAATCTGTCCTCAGTATCTCCACCACTAAGGAACATAAAACACTGAGAAGACAAATGAGGAGTGAAAGGGTTTCAAGATCAGATGTATGTTGAGAAAGCAAAGCCTAATTTCCTTTACAAAGAGCTACAACCCTGTATTTAAATCCTGACAGTTACATTTTTAGGAATGGTGTTCACACCTGACTTGAGTATGACCACTCTGTCCTTTGATTGTTAAAACTCAGAGCATGAAACTCCTCTAAAGGATGGAGTTTCAGACATTGGCTCTAATACTGGTCATTTGATCAAATTCAGTATCATTACATTTTGAAGCAATGTGCCCATATTCCCTCTGTCCCATGAACAATAACAAATTTTAACATTATAAGCTACTTCAATGGTCACTAAGGATTTCATTTTTCATACCCCAAAATAATCAACATTTTTCAAATGTACTCTTTTTTGTGCCTTAATGTTGTGTTATTTGCAAACAAATATTGCATTTTCACACCTAGTTTCTTCAATGTCATCCATCAACACAAATGCTGATTTTAAGAATTAATTGAAGTCAAGAACTTCTATGGACTTCAGTGGGAATATGAGGAATCCAATATATTAACAAAAAAAACAAACAAACAAAAAAAGTCCTCCTGCACTGCCTCCTCCCCCCCCCACAAAAAAAAAAAAAGAAAAAGGAAAAAGAAAATAACCGAAAAAGATATCTTCACAATAGCTGACATACAGCACAAAATACTCAATTGATTGATATAGTCCATTAGGCTCAAAGATGAATGTTCTAATTATCCAAATTAAAACTGAGTCTTTTTAATACGAGGCCTCATGAGTGTCAAATTCTCAAACTACCATGTGATCAAACTTTATCCCCAACTGCTGCACAGGTGCACATTGTTGTCCTCAAGTAGAAACAGGAAAGACTTCAAACTTAGCACAGCAGCTCAAGGGCAATAGTTCCCCTCCTGATCTTAGTCTCTAGAGACAGCTCAGCAGAGAACTCATGAAAAAAAAAATAACAAAATGGTGATTAAAAATATCAATAAACTACAACTTGAAAGATTGCCACAGGGTGAGTGAGCCTTGACTGTCCTCATTTTATGAATGGGAGAATCCAGGCAGAAAGATATCATCTTGGGAATAGTAAGTTAAGTCTCCGAGCAGAGCTATGAAGAAAAACCAGATGTGTGTGCTCTGCCCACCATGCCACAGATCCCTCAAATGCAGCTCATGAGTTCCTACCTGTGTCCTGGGAAGGCTCAAAACTCAGCTTACAACAAGTTGTAAAATAAGCCAACTTTGACAGAACAATCTCATTATCGAGGCCAAGGCAGCTACAGTCTCTGCTTCAGCAGTGCCTTGCCCATGAATTGCTGTGCAGTCCCCAGCCTGAAGGGCAACCCAGAAACTGCCCTGCCTGAAAGTGGAAAACTTTGGCAGCTCTGGCATGGGGGTGTGTATTGAAATGCACACAGAGATCTTCCCAGAGGTATTTTATGCTGTTTTGCAGTGATGAGCAGATCAAATCCATAGTTTCTGTTCTACAACTCACTGGTAAACAAGCACAGCATTTAATTTTCCTTTCATTTCTGAATTGTTTCATGGATGCCAAACTAATCAAGAACTACAATAGCAAATCAAGAGGCTATAAGATAAATCTCATTATCCACAATATGTTTGGTTACTGCAATCCTTTCTTTATATATTAAGCATTATTGCAATGTTAATTAACAATGTCTGAAATTTATCTAAAACAATAACCAGTGTTAAGCACAGAAATAAAAGATTAGCAGGGATGAAGACGGAGATGTGTTTACATCAGGGTTTTTTATGCAATATGGGGTTGCATAACTGTATAGTAATTTTTTGCATGGCACGCAATCTTTCCAGGGGCAGCAGCTAGGCCATGTGGTTTCCAATGCACTTACTGAGGCTGTCCATGAAAAAGTGGGTCTGAATGACCAAAAATAAAAGGGCAGAGCATTCTCAAGTGAGATCATCAGGTATTCTGGTTGCCTGCACATTTGCAGAATTTTTAGTGACCTTAGCAGCAGTTACATAAGCATATGGAGAGAAAATAAAGTATTAAATGCTGTAACACATATGGTCTCCTGACAAGATGTTCCAAGCTATGCAGTGATTTTATAGTCCATATGCACCATACAGTAGTTCTCTGGTCTCAAAGCAGGAGTCAAAAATAGCATATCAGCATGAACCCCACATTCTTTGTCTTTGAGGGTCAGTCCATGCGTTAATATTAAAATACATAATACACTGTGGCTAGATGTGTTTAACAGGGAAAAAGTGCCATCTACATGGGACTTAATAGCTGATAACATCACATATGATATGCCTATATGATGAGCAAAAATCCATATTTGGAGTAAATGGTTTCCTAGGGCATTTTTGGGTAAGGAAAGTGTCATCAGCTATTTTTATTTTATTTGGGCAAAAAGTTCCTGGACAACATGGAGGGAGAACTATTCTAAATGGGAAGAGCATTTTCATAGAGCATAGTATGTCATTTGGGTTGTCGAGGGCTACACAGTGTAAAGGGTACACCAGACCTTCCCCTTTCAGTCTCAAAACTGGATCTAATCCCAGAGTCTTACCCCAGGACGAGACTGTCAAAGGACGCAGAACCACTAGCTGTAGTGAAGCTAAGTTTTTTGTTATTAAGTATGTCCATTAGCCGAATAAACTCCGAGTGCTATATGGTATCGTGCTTGGGTCATACAATAGCATCGGCGACAGAGCCGAGCTCAGCAGCCAACACTTGAGGAGTGACCTAAAGAATTTGTTCCCAGTTCGATCCACTCTGGTGGTGTACACTGCACTCTGGTGTTGTGTGACACCCTGTGATGGCTGTCCTGCCGAGTACCTGCCTCGCTGCGCTCTGAATGGAATCCAACCCAAATCGCCCGTCCAAAGCCACCACCGTGCCGTGCGCGCCCGGTGAGCGGCGCCGGGACCCCGAGAGCGCGGGGCCACCCGTCGCGGCGCTCACAGACCTCGGGGCGGCCGCTCCCCGCGCCCCTTCCCCCGCGGGCGGAGCGGGGCCGGCCGAGCCTCCGGGCAGCAGCGCCCAGCTCGGCCGCGGGCTGTGCCGGGGATAGCGCCATGCGGGGGGCTGCGGGACGCGGCGGGGCTCGGGCGGCCCTGGCGCTGNACCGTTCCAGCCACCCCGGGGCCTCGCCTTCTGCCGCCGCTACGCCGAGTTCGGCTGCTGCGACCTGAGCCGCGACCGCGCCCTGCTACAGCGCTTCTACCGCCTCAGCGCCAGCCTCGACGGGCACACCTACGCCGCCTGCGCCGGGTACCTGCAGGACCTGCTCTGCCAGGTGAGACCTTCCGGCGCACCCGGGGCTCCCAGAGCTCCTGCTGCACTGCGGGGCTCCTGCCGCATAGGGGCTTCAGCTGAGCTGGAGGCTTCAGCCACTCAGGAAAGGGTCTTCCAATGTGCAGTGGACACCACCAGCCATGCAGGGATATTCTGCCCCTGCATAGAGCTCTGACATAGGCCTGGATGCTTCTGCCCCATCACGGGGCTTTGGCTCAGGCGTGGGTGCATCCACCCATGCAGGGCTGCATCAAGCCCAGGTATGGATGCTTTGGCCCAGACATCGCCACATTGATTCCAGGGGGATGCATTGATCTAGGCATACAGGATCTTTGGACAGTCCAGAGAGTGTGAGCCATGGTGTTAGTTCCCAAGCCTGGACAGTAGAGAGACCACCCCACAGGTGCATCAGCCATGGCATTAGTGCCTGGGCAAAGGCACTGTGCATTGGCCCACATATGGGAACATCAGGAATAGTGCAACAGCCTAGGCATGTGCTCCCGTGCACTGGCAGGAGCAGCTGTCCATCCTCAGGTATCTCAGTCAACTTTTTGTTCCTTAGCAGGTATCTGAAAGAGGAATGGAGATGTTGCTCTGCTTTAAATTATGAGCAACAATGCTCTGAGATGGGTATGTGGACAGCTGCAATTTGCAGACTTCCCTCACCCTCCCAGGGTTAAGTCAGTGGACCTGGTGAAGTTACCCATGGGGGACATGCCTGCACAAATCATGGTCCTTGTTATGCCCAGTTAATGGGGTCCGGTGGTCATTTGTTTTTTGTTTGGTTTTTTTTGGGTTACAGCATCCTGAGATGCTTTTAGCATGTGCCAGGTGCTGACAATCCTGATGACGGATGGAGAGCAATGCCTGAGGATGTGGCCTAGAAACCCCTGTGATGTGCATCTTGCACAGGGGAGTTTCCACTCAGGGCTGATGCTCTGTGGCCAGATATGATAACAGGATGATCACAGTCTGCACAGAGCAAAGCATCTGACCCTATCATCAGAGGTGCCTTCGCATGTATGAAAATTCCCCTGAGACAGCGGTGGCAGCTCTGCACTGTGCAAGTGTAAATCTTAAATTAATTCAGACAGTGGAGTCTCATCTGCTGTGCTCAAGTGGGATCAAAGCGGCTTTTCAGAAATACTGCTCTTAGCATTTTGCAGGGTACTTCTTGTGTTCCTGAAAGCGTGAAGACGAAGACAACCCTTTTCCACATCAGCTTCTAGAGATCTGACTTCTATTCCATCTCCCATTGTACTGGAAGCAAAAAACTTTGACTACATTCCTGAAACAAGCAAAGTCCAAAAGTCTGTTTGCAGATAGGAAACCAGTTAGCAGTGCCTGGTAAGCACTCCTTCCTCTGGACGTGATAGTTAAATCTTCTGTGTTCATCAGAAAGACAACTGAAAATTTGTTCAGAAACAGACATTTCAATGTGGGAGAAATGATTCACTGAAATGTTCTGATGAGCTCAGTGCATCACCAGCCCAGATGTAGCTAAAATACACAACCACTGGCTGCACAAGCAAGAAATGGAAGTTCAGGCATTGCAAACAATCTAGAACATTATGCTTCAATTCATTCATTGTCTATACAATTTATATCCTACACCTCAGTTAATAAGTGGGTTTCTGTGACTTATTCAGCACTCTTCTGTTCACAATTCATGAATTCTCGCAAATGTGATCAAATTATTTTGACAAGTGTCTCAGTTTATACTTGCAGGGAGGATTCCTGCCTTCTCTTAAATTCATAGAGTAATTGAATAGTTTGAGTTGAAAGGTACCTAGTCCAAGCCCCCCTTCAATGAGCAGGGAGATCTTCAACTAGATCAGGTTGCTCAGAACCCCTCCAACCTGTCCTTGAATGTTTCCAGGTATGGGGCACCTACCACCTCTCTCAGCAACCTGTTCCAGTGTTTCACCACCCTCATTGTAAAAGACTTTTTTCTTATATCTAGTCTGTATCGACCCTCATTCAGTTTAAAGCCATTCCCCCTCATGCTATCATTAAATGCCCTTGTAAAAAGTCTCTCTCCAGCTCTCTTGTAGCCTCTTTAGATACTGCAAAGTGCTATACAGCTACCCTGGAGCTGGTCTTTTCTTCACCATACTGCAGGAGAATGGATGCCTCATTCTGCTTCTCGAGGAACAGCTTGCTTAAAGGCTTGAGATTCCACATGGAGGTGGACAAGGAATGTCAGGGATAAGGTGGAAGTTAAATGCTTTTCTGGGTAGTCTTGTTGCTTCCTCCAGGCTGATAGCAACAGTAAATAAGCCATTGTTTGATGTGGGTGTTCCTTCAGATTCAGACTGTTGTAATTCCTCAGATAAGTAGCTGCCACTGAATTCCTGGAACAGATGGGATGGATTTGGCTAGCTTGTCTTAATGTGACTTGTTTTGTTTTCTGATGAGTCATTTTCATAGTGCAAACTTGTTTCATCCCTACTGAAGTAACTGATCAACTCTCCATTAGTTTCCTTGGACTTTGAACCACATCATAGTTTAAAATGAATGAACAAACCATATCATTTGGAAAGGAGAATTTAGAACTTTTAGTGATACTGGGCTCTGACTAAGGATACAGTTTCTTGGTATTTTGAGTTAAGTGAACATGACATGATGATATGAAGGGTGAAGGACCACAACATTTGCTTTGGAAGCAGAGAAATTCAGGATCAGGCATCAGGCTCCATCTCTTGTGGAATAAAAATTGGAAAATATTTCATCTATGCCTGGAAAATACTTTAGGCACATGCTTGGAAACTGGCTAGTGATAGATCTCTGAATATCACTGCCAGTGTAATGCTGCAACAACTAACCTTATGCCATCAAGAACATCATAAGGATGGAAGTTGCCCACAATTGCTATTCAGACACACCTGAGGCTGGTCTGAACTGCCTGCAAGGCAAAGGGACAGGGAAACCATACCTCTGGGCTATTTGTAATTTTGATGCTGAAGTCAGGGCTTTATAATACATAAGATCACTGCATGCTTTGAAAGAGGCATTCAGAAAATGAGGTACACCTTGGTATTCAAGCCAGAGGCCTCCTTTCTCTGAATGGGAAACCTCCATAGGCAACAACAAGTTGAGTTCCAACCCATCAAATTCCCTTTCTGTACCATTTCAATTTGCTTTCTAAGACCAAATTTTCAGGCATTACAACTGAATTGACAAATGCTCCCTCTCTTTCTGTCTCTGTCCCTGTCCCACCTCGTGTAACCAAGTCGAGTGTGTTACCCAGTCTGCCTGTATAATTTCAGTGATTTGTGTCACACACAATCTTCTTTTTACCACATTAATTGCTGCTCATTTGAAGGCATAATAACCTTCATTTTGCAATGAATGGCTTGACATTCCAGGAGGAAAGCTTATTGTGGACTAATTATCTGTTATATGGTCCCTCAGTTTATTATGGCATGTAATGGAAAATAAAATAAAAATTAGATATTGTGTGTACTTATCAGCTAATTTAAACAGTTTGGTATCTCAAATGTTGTATCTTTTCAGTTATTGAGTAGTGCTGTAATCTGCATTAAGAAATAGCTCCCTATATATTCAGAAACAGCTCCCTATATATTTTTTCTTTTTACTAAACTGGTTTTGCTTAGTCAAAAAAAGAAGAAATGCAAGATAGGAATTGAAAAATATGGAATTTATTCAAGTAGTATAGTTTCTCCTCTGCCCTTTCTTGCCTCAGTTGTTTATCTACCCTGTGAAAATAATTGAGCCTCCATAGAGTCATGTTATGTTATTTGAAGAGCACTTTTGAGATGCTTGGTGGGAAGATGCATTACAACTAGAAAATATGGTGTGTTTGTTACAAGGAAAAGCCTTTGCAAAGCAGAACTGAGTCACTTTGGTCAGTTCATAATTTACACAGTTTTACTGGATTGCAGCTTTTACATAAGGAAAATGTGCCTGTTGGAGTTCTCATCATGGAGAATAAAATAGACCATGTGAACACGATCCAGTCCTAAGGTAGATTTCCAAGGCTGCACCCTACATAAACAAGGGTTGAACTGCAGCTGCTGCCAGTGGACCTTGCCTGGATTATGGCCATTTGGTGATCACTGAAATCCTGTAACTGGATCCTCCCTTGAAGAACTTGGTGACCCATGTCATGATCATCAGGCAAAGATCCACCAGCAAAGGCAGATGGACCCAGCTAAGGATGGTGTATACAGGGAGACCATCCTTCTCCCCTCCTCCTCCATTTTCTTATCCCATTCCTTCCAAGCTGTAAATGACATCCATGTTTGAGGTACATGTCTGTACCATCAGATGATGAGTTATGAATGTTGTGGGCTTTGGCCCTGATGGCCTTTCCATTTCCCTTGTCAGTCTGGAAATGTGGGATCTGAATCTTCTCAGCTAACTCTTTGGTTTATGTGCTGTGGTGAATCCTCTTGTTATTTCATAGATAAAGTTACAGCACCCAAGAAAGAAAAGTCTCGGTTTTCTCATTACAGTCTTCTAGGGTGATGTAGCAAGATGCACACCATTGCTGGTTTTCTTAGTGCTGTGGTTGGAATAAAGGAGTAACAGCATAAGGAAGTCAGCTTTTACTAGGAATATTGAAGATCATTTCCATGAATGCTGAGATAAACCAGCTTTCTAAGATCTTTTCCTCTGTTAATATGTCTTCAGAATAAACCAAAACGTATCTTTTCGTTAAGATGAAATATCTCCAGTTAGTATCACTGTTCAGCTGTTTGAACTCTGGTCCAAGAAATGAGTTGAGGCTTTTTCTCTCTCCCTCTAGGAATGCTCTCCATATGCAGCTCACTTGTATGACGCTGAAGATCCCTCCACCCCGGTGAGGACGATACCAGGACTTTGCCAGGACTATTGCATGCAAGTGTGGCAAAACTGCCGCTCCATTTTTCACCTCCTCTCTGAGGACCGAGAGTTAATTGCATTGGAAAACAACAAAGCAAAACTTTGCCGCTACCTGTCCTTAGAGGACACAGACTACTGCTTTCCACACCTGCTGGCTAACCAGAACCTTAACCAAAACCTGGGGTTAGTCACCGCTGACACAGAGGGCTGTCTCCAGCTCTGCCTCGTGGAGGTCGCCAACGGGCTGCGCAATCCTGTTGCGATGGTCCATGCCAATGATGGCACACACAGGTTCTTCATTGCAGAGCAGGTTGGCCTGGTGTGGACCTACCTCCCTGACGGATCCAGGCTTGAAAAGCCATTTCTAAACATCAGTGAAGCTGTACTTACCTCCCCGTGGGAAGGAGATGAGAGAGGGTTTCTAGGTATTGTCTTCCACCCTAAATTCAAATTTAATGGTAAAGTGTATGTCTACTATTCAGTTGAAGTTGGTTATGAAGAGATAATACGAATCAGTGAGTTCAGAATTTCTTACGCTGACATGAATGCCTTGGACCATGGTTCTGAAAGGTATTGTATACACTTTTCTCTGGCAAATATATTTAAGATCTCAGAAGCTTGTGTGTTTTTAAAGGCTATTAATGAATGAAACTTATTTAGCTTAATATTGTTCTTGCATTCCAGTGTGTTGGTATGTTAGTTAGAGTTCATGTCTAGCATATTGAAGTCAAGAATGTGTGTGTCCTCCATGGATGAACTGCAAGTGTTCAGGGATAAAACATTTACAATTCTCAGTTCTAGTATGTCAGAGGGTTTAACTTCAGAACATGGATTAAACATTATTTACAGTTAGTATTCTGGAGGTTTGGTTGGGTATGGATTTGTTTGTTTGTTTTGATTGTTTCATACTTTTGGTTTGGTTTTCCTTTATTTTTATTGTTATGATCACCTTTAAAACAGACTTCTGCAAAGCATGAGTGAAATTCATTCTGAAGCCAAAAGTTTCCAAAATCAGTACAAAGAAACTGAGTGATACCAGACCAAAGACGGATTTGATCCCCCCCATTTCTTTATCTGAACAACATCTCAATCCTGTGATATTAGAAATCAATATCAATTTAAATAAAATGCAAACCACTGTGTTATTATAAAGTGCATTTTGATTGGAAATGTCATTTGTTTGAATCTGAGCCTGCAGTTGATCCACATGATTATGCACAGATATGAGATTGTTTGTAGAGATTTATAACCTGTTGCAGAACCATGTCTACAACCAATGTTTTAAGAGACCCTGAATATTAGTAAGGCTAAGATTTTTGCTTTGTTATGTGATTTATATTGGGGGCTTTCCAAATGCTCAGCTGTGGATGATTCTATCTCAAAAATGCATGTAGCCTAATGATAGAAAGGGGACATTGGTTTATAAAGCAATTACAGGAATTCAGTGTAAACAGCACTTGAGATGTCAGGTAAGGGGGATTACAATGTGATCCTCAGGAAAGCAAGTCAGGAGCTTAAACCTGCAGATGTCAGGGCCCATGAGCTGCCCTGTTTAAAAATCCTCAGGCTCTATGTTTGAAACATTTTCTTTGCTTATTTAGCTTATGGTTAGTACAGCAAAAGCTTAAGGAAACAGAATTGTGGTCCTGTTGTGCTTATGTAGGCACAGGTCCCACTGACTTCATCCTGTGATGTTGCCCAAGAGGGAGCTCAGGCTGACATGTGGTGTGCATTGTCTCGGTACAAAGGCATATGTCTGTTTATACTCAGACACTTGCTTGATGTATTTTGTGTTCTTTCCATCTTCTTTGGGAGGCTAAGGAGGATTTACCTATGTGTCTGTACAGGATCCTCCCTTGCTCCTTCTGCCAGTCAGATTCTGGGCACTCTTGCACAATTATCTTATCACAGAGGTGGTAGCATCCAACAGGACATGACAATAAATCCATAGTTGGGTTCCTTCCCACAACTCATAATAACTATTTGTATTTCAGAAGGGAAAAAAACCTGGCTCAAAACGAAGTGGTATAAGTAAATACTATAATTTGCTTTTGTAGCTGTTAAGATGCACTGCCAGCATGAAATCTGGACTTTTTTTTAGAAGCTGGAGTGAAATAACTTCAGTTGTTACACATGGGAACCTCCACTGCATGCGTATTTTACCCTTTCCTTATTATGAAAGGTGCAGAAAAATAAAGAGATAAAAAAAAAGAGTTTAGGTTTAAAATTAAGATAAAATTTGTTGGTATTGCTTTGAATAACCTTGGTCAAAATGTCAGTTTGTTGATGGGGCTGCTTTTAACTGCTCTTTAAATTCATGAGGTCCTAAGCGTGTAATTATCATTTAAGGATTCTTCTCTCTTTACGAATTTAACTATTCCTTGAAGTTTGAAAAGTTTTATGTTCACCCTGAGATTCTTCTCTCTTTACAAATTTAACTATTCCTTGAAGTTTGAAAAGTTTTATGTTCACCCTGAGAGCGCCATGTCAGGATTGTGCCAAATGCTGTACAGATCCAGGGATGGGCTGGAGTCCTTTCTCTTGCAGTTTACATTTGGTTATAAGCTCAGATGCCATTTCTTTAAAAATATAAAGGGAAATAAAGAAGAAGTTTAACAAGGAGGAAGAAAGAACCAGAAAAATGTATAAGTAATTAAAAGTATATTTTGTCCTGTGATTTCTCAGATTTTCCATATCACACAATTTGGAGTTTCTGTAATCTGGAAAATATGTTGGAACTATTTAAGGTTAGAAAATCAGTTATGACCAGGCAAAATTCAGTGAAGTGGATATGGAGGAATTTGTATCAAAACCAATCCATAACTGTTTCCATCTGTCACGTGCAACATTGGCATGATATTGCTCTTCCGTTTGCTTCAGACTTGCACAGTAGGTAATTGCCTCCTCTGCATTTTCACTTAGGATAATTCTGGAAATAGAAGAACCTGCTTCTAACCATAATGGAGGAGAGCTGCTCTTTGGAGATGATGAGTATCTCTATATATTTACTGGAGATGGAGGCATGGCTGGAGATCCTTTTGGGACCTTTGGAAATGCCCAGAACAAGTAAGAGAGAATCCATCCCTATGGCAGCTCCAGGCTACCAGCATGTGTCCATGGAGCACTGGGGTGTGGGAAGTCAATGCCAGTCACCTGAAGGCTGTCTGGCAACTGAAATTATCTTAAAATGGTTGTATTTTCCAAGGTGTTCAGAGCCTTGTCTTTTCCAAACCAGAAAGAACAAAAGCCTAGACTTTCCAAACTCCCCATCTCCAATGTTTAACCATGGTCTAGTTTTGTTTCTTTATCTTTTTCTCTTTCTTTTCTTCTCCCAATACAGGTCAACCTTGCTGGGCAAAGTGCTGCGGATCGATGTGAACAACAATGACCGTGGGCCCCTGTACCGGATCCCTCCTGACAACCCTTTTATCAATGACCCTACAGCTCGCCCTGAAGTCTATGCATACGGAGTGAGGAATATGTGGCGCTGCTCTTTTGATAGGGGTGAACCTGACACCAAGGAAGGGAGAGGGCGGCTCTTCTGCGGAGACGTGGGCCAGAATAAATACGAAGAAATCGACATTGTTGAGAAAGGGAAAAATTATGGCTGGAGGGCAAGGGAAGGGTTCAGCTGTTATGACAAAAAGCTTTGTGCCAACTCTTCAATGGGTAAATACTTGTGCTCTCTAAACTACCTCCATCTCCCACTGTGCAGTTTTCTACACCATCATTTTTAATTCCTGCCCTCAAAACCTGGCTGCTTGGTGGTAAACATGCCCTTTTGAGATGTAAATCTATACTGTCTTGGTCTAGAACAGAACTGACTTGGGTGTAAATATTGAAAGTCCAAATGTTAAGACTTCTGAGTTAGGAGGAAAATGAGACATGCTGGCAGTTGTTTTTCTGGCTGATCTGTGTTGTTAGTCAAATTACTTGATGATTCTCTGACTTAGGGGAAGAATTTCATCTCTGCCTCACAGAATAAGCTTTCATGCAGGAGCAAGAAAAATTTGGAGCAATTGTATTTTTCTCCATAACTCACAAGTAGTGTCCTTATATTTTAAAAACAGAGAAAAAAATCATATAATGTAAGCTGTTCAACCTGTATGCACGCTGCCTGCTTTGCAGGTAACTGAATGTATGATGTATTTTTGTTTCTTTTAGCTATGCCAAAAATTAAACCCTTATTTTATTTTCATTTTTTTTAACTGTTCAAAACTGGATTCAGGTTTCTTGCTGGCTGGCTAAATTCCAATGCACATGTGAAGTCAGAGTGTATTGTGCTGCAAGGTCTAATGCAGACCACATCTTTCACTGGAGTCTCTCCCCAGAGATCCAGTGGGCTGGCACTGATTTGCATTAGCTGAGATTCTGATTGTTTTCTCTTCTATGTGCTAAGTGCTGTTATTTAACTTTCTTCCTTTTATTAACTTGGCTATAAGTACAGTGATAATGATTAAGTATTTTTTAATGAAAAGTTTGAGAGCAGGGAGCAAATTTTTCACATTCCCTTTCTGAAGCAGTTGTCAGAGAGCTCGTTCAGTGTTCTCCTTTTTGACAGTATCACATGAGCATTTGTGGCAGGCACTGTACTGAGGTCTCCAGGGATCCAGAACAATTTTTGATGCCTTTAGAGACCCTTTTGTTAGAATAGTGAAATGTCACAGCCCTTTTAGAATAATAAGTACAGCTGAAGTGTAGAAAACACCTGCTTTAGATGAAATGCCTCTGGTGCAACTTCCTTGCTGGCAGAGCTGCTGGATTTGCAACTTGAGGCATTTGCTACACAGTCAAGGAAAAAGGCAGTGAGGACAAGAAGGAATGGGTACCATGAGGCACCTGTGACCCAGGAATTTTCAAAAGAAAGGGGAGAAAACACCTAATAGAGACCCTCCCTCTGTTTTACATCTGTCTTATGTTTTAACTTATATTTTACAATGAATATGCCAGTACTGCATCATGCCTGTCCCATACCATAAATATTTGATGGCCCTTTCAAGTTAGCTCCTGCATCTCAGAGAGACAGAAGCTATTTGTGCTGACATCTGACATATCTTTTCATCAGTGCCTGCACTCTGGAGTTACCCATCTCTCTTTTCCCATTCACCACCTAAGCAAAACTTCATTGAACAAACATCTCCTGCATGGGTGCACTGACTCTAAGAGTGACCTGCAAACTCATGGCTAAACCAGCCAGGCTCTGCAGAAACGGGCCAGAAGTAGCAGTAACAGAGATTGGTTTTAGTGGGAGAAGGGCTCAGGACAGTGGTGAGGTCTAGGTGAGTGTTGGCAATTGGCAGGGCTATCAAATATGGTTCTGAAAAGGTGAAAATCACACTAAATACAACTCCATTGTCACTTTATTTAAAGAGAAGATGCTCCAGTGAACCTCATTTTTGTAGTCCACTAGTCTCAGAAAAATCTAGATAAACAGCTATTCTGCAGCACATGTCAAACAAGTCACAGATCTTTTCTGCCCTACAGATGATGTGCTTCCAATTTATGCGTATCCACACAAAATGGGGAAATCTGTGACAGGCGGCTATGTCTATCGGGGTTGTGAGTCTCCAAACCTGAATGGCCTGTACATATTTGGTGATTTTATGAGTGGGTAAGTAAACACTTTGGGCACTCACTAAGCTGTACCCCTAACCTTCCACAAATCTGATAGCCCTTAAACCCTCCCCTCTTGTTTTTTTCATGGACTTGTGTTGCCATTGAAAGACAAAGGGTTGCAGGGTGTATAATATATTTGGTTTAATATTGACAGTCTTTCATTTTTCAGAGAAGCTGCCATTCCTATTGCAGCTAGTGTGGGTAGGAAACATTAAACATCCTTTCAGGTGTCCATGTTAATGTTTATAAATCATCTTGGTCAGGTTGTGGAAGTGTTCTTTTGCCTTGCAGACGCCTGATGTCTTTGAAGGAGGATCGTGCTACTGGAGAGTGGCAGTACAGTGAAATCTGCATGGGGACGGGACAAACTTGTATGTTTCCTGGGCTTATCAATAACTATTACCAATACATCATCTCCTTTGCTGAAGATGAAGCAGGTAATCTTTTAATTTTATGTCACACTGGATGGCATGTTTAGGAAGCAGAGCACAAGTGTCAGTCTTTAAAATATCAATGGGTGAGATTCCTAGCAGTGTCCCAAATACCAAATCAAAGTTACAATGCTAATTTTTGAGATCTGTGTGCCATACAGTGCTTGCAGGGAGAATTGGAGAGTCTGTTCCTTTGGGACTGAGTTTGGGTATACTGGACATGCTGTGGCCAGGGCACCTGCCCTCTGGAGAACAGGGAACAGAGAGGGGCAAGTAGAATAAAACTCAGTTTAGAAAACAAACCTCATCCTTCACAGTGTCATGCTGTGGGGAATGGAGGACCTGGAAGCCTGAGAGGCTGATAAACCTCTAAGAGCAAGTATATGTTCCTGACTAGTCAAGGCTCTGGGCATTATTAACGGACACAGGAAAGCAGATGCCATGAACAGCAATTACGTACCTGCTCACCCTGGGCTGGGATATTTGTATCTCTCAAGGTAAAGCAGAATGAAAGTTCTATTTTATGTGTTGAGTGAGGCATCAGCAAAAGGCTGCTTAAGTCCATATTTAAGTAGTGTCACCTGGGATTTTCCCTTGCATAGGACTGAAGGATACAGCCTCAGTGGAGCTTTGCATAGCTGTGTTTTCAAGACTGGAGACATTTTACTTTCTAGAAGGCAGATGATGTGATTTGAAAAGGAGGAAATAAAGAATCCTGGGGGAGAGCTGGTGGTTGCTCCCATTGTTTGTACAAGGGTATTGCAGAGTGTGCAGCCCATGCAGCCCCTGGCTGGGGATGGGGAGAGAATGAGCCCCACAATGTTCAGCACCATTGCTAAGTAGCCACATGTGCGACCCAGCAATGTAGGAGTTGTGTTCTGCCCTGTTGCAGGGATGTCCTGGCTCATGGTTTCAAGCAGCTTCTGTCAGAAGACCCCAGCTTTAAACATCTGTTTTTCCTGCAGATTAGGTTAAGTTCAGATGTTGCACAAATTATGCAAGTGCAAATTTTATCATGTCAATGCAAATAATCCAAATGAAGTATTAACTCAAAAGTTTGACTTTTTTTGGCATTAAAGTCCATTTTCTTTAATAGTTAATATTCATGGCAGTTAGAGCTATTTCAAAGTGCCATTCCACAATATAGCAAGAAGGACATCTTATCATAAAATCAAATAACTCCTCTTTTATTAGCATTATGCCAAGTGCCATATCAAGCTGTTAATTGTCGGCTTTGCTCATGCATATGGGGATCATATGCCTCATCCTGCACCTGTCAACATAGTTTGGACAAAGCAGGAGTGAAACACTGCCACCCTTCTGCCCTGCACTTTTCACATGAACTTTGATTAAGTAGGATAAAGCTGAGTGGAGATTTGGGATGGAGTTTCTTTTCAGAGGTAGTTAGTTGCCTTGTGTTTGCTTTGTAGTAAGGGAAAGAAATCTGTTGTTAATAGTGTAGTGAGTTTGCTTTTATCTGCAATGAACAATCTTCTTGTGCACCTTTTTTCTGTGCCAGGAATCTCATTTTTTACAAGATTTTCACAGTTTATTTTAACAAGTGATTTTTCACAGTAATATTTGAGTTTGGGGGTTATTGCTCTGATGCATGTCAATCTGACTGGTGCAGTGGATGTGTTTTTGTGGTGAGGACATCCATATTTTTGGCTCATTGCACAGCCATTGTAAAAACAAACAGCACCATCCCTGGGCAGTGGAACATCAGGGGTACTTCAGGCACTGGGCCATGTCTGTGGGGCACATATGTGTAGCTTGTGTGCTTCATGGCCTGGGCATCCATATTTCTGCCTAGTAATTTTCAGGAAAGAAGAGCAGGATGTAAAGCACACATCACTGCACCACAAGACACAGTACCTGGTGTTTCTTTGGATCAAGGCTGCTTCTGGCATTTCATTAATGAAGCTCACCAGAAAAAGGAAGAAACCAGCCAGGGGTGGCCAGAGGTGTCTGGTTTCTACTCTGGGATGATCCAGAGAAGCTCATCCCAGGGCAGAACATGAGAGCAGGTAGGAGGAGGGAGGCTTAGCGCCAGCTGCATCAACTGGCTACATCTTCCTTTACTTACTCTGACCTCTCTGCTCCTTACCCTTTTCTCCTCTGGGTACCCATAGGACACCCAGCGAAATCTGCCTTGGTCACTAAGCAAGTCTCCACTGCCTCTTTTTCTTTCTTCTTCTTCTTTTTTCTCTTTTTCTTTTTCTTTCTTTTTCTTTTTTTAGAAATATTTCAAATTTATTTTTTCTCTCTGATCCTCTTGGAGGCACTGCTGAAGCACTTCAGCTGGCAAAAGAGTACCAGAGGGACTGCTTATCCCAGTCTCCTTGGCACAACAAGAGAAGGAGGATAGAAATGCAGTTAAGAGGAAATATGTCAAATAAATAGTGACAGACATTGGCTGAAGGTCAAGCCCTGCCCAGGTAACCTGACAGAGCTGTGGTGAACCAAATGCCTTTTGTGTGAGATACTTCTCACTTTGTGAGTGTGTTAGAGAAAGCCAAAGCAAAATGTTACTCCCCTGTAATTCACCCTAAAGGAGTGCTTCATCCAAATGAGCAGAAGACAGTGAACTTTGTTAATTTCCTTTCATTTAGTTTCAACAAAGATAATTGAGGGTTTAGCTGTTTTGCATTAGAGAAGTCAAAGGACACAGATGAGAATGAGACAACAAGTCAAGGCTGAGCAGGTGAACCTGCAGTGGAAATTTGTCCAAATAATACTTCATGATGATATGAAAAAGATTTTATTCACCAAGGGTATTTTATACCAATGAACTGCAGATGAACTCTCACTACAACCTCAAATTGAAACCTGCTTTGTTTCCTCCAATAACTACATCTCCATGCTGGTCTGCATTTCCTGATGCTCTCTGACCTGTGATGATGAGTTAATGTGTTTGTGCTGTACAGGACAGAAACTCCATGAAGAGTTTTCATGGCTGTGCCTGTTTTCTTCCCAGGGGAACTGTACTTCATGTCTACTGGTGTACCAAGTGCCACAGCTCCCAACGGAGTGGTGTACAAAGTGGTGGACACCTCCAGGTATGAGATGTTCTTGTTGCAGAGCCTGGGTGTGGTGCAGTGAGTCCAGGTGTGGATGTGATGAGTGCTGTTGGCTGACTAACTAGCTCTTCTCCTATGCTGGGTCTTTCTATGGAAATTGATCAAGGAATGCCTGGAGCAACCCATGGTGGGTCTGCTTTACTCTTGCAATCGTGGGGTTCTACACTGCCTGGTGCCAATTTGTTATGGGGCCTGTTGGTGTTATGTGGGTTGGGAGGTTTGTTTCTGAACGCTAAAGCTGTATTTTAGGGGTGGCTTGTTTTTCCTGAGCAAAGTTTCTCTAGATTCCTGCCCAAAAGGAGGCAGTTTTTCTCAAGGTGCCACTGCATCTCCCACAAGAGCCCTGAGCCCAGGCAGCTGCAGCTCAAGCTGGACCAGTATGACCTGCAGTGCTTTCTTGGGCAAGTCAGAAATCAATGCCAAAAAGTACATTCTTTTTAGTGTTTCAAGGTGGAAAATGGATTGGACAAGAAAACAGGGCCATTGTTACACCTTCTGGATTCCATGTGTGTGTATCTGAGACTGGGAAAGACAGGGAATAGCTGTGTCTTGTGGAAAGACTTACAGCTGTTTTTTCCATCTTCCTGTTTTGTAAGCGTTACTATTATTGGCTAAGCACCAATCTACTTTCAGCCAGAAACAGAGAGTGAGATTTTTGTAGCTTTTATTTCTTTATATGGATTAAAATTACACCTTTAGCTATCTGAGCATTTTGATCCAAACCACTTGTCTAGTTCTATGTTGAAACCAGTCCCCAAAGTTAAATAGCCCCCAAAGCTGTCATGTGTTTTCCTCCAACTCTCCTCTGTCAGGAGCATTTTCCATTATCTAACACAGCAGAAGAGTTCCTGTAAACTATGTATTAAGAGGCTGGTATTACACAACCTTTGCAAAAATAAGGAAAGCAGAAGTCAAAAGCAAGTCATAAGTTTAAGTTTAAAAAGGAGTTTTGTTGATGAGCAGAGTACAGAAAAAACTCACAGGAAAATTCATAGAAGTAGGGAACATCCTTGTGTAGATATCTGAGAGAGAAGCTCTCTGCCTTCCACAGAAATGCAAATGCAAAGGATCCTAATTACTCTCCAAATGCAAACATCATGCATTTTTGAACCAATTTGAAAACCTCTGAAGAAGTCTGAGGATTAACAAGACAGCTGTCATAGGAAAAAGTGGTGATGAACTGGATATAACTTCTCAGAAGTGAGATACACCTCTATGGCAAACAAATTTGTGCCAAAATAATGCACCATACTAAGACACAACCTCTGTAGGAGATGGAGTTTTCTGAAACTATTGCATTTTTGGCACTACCTTTGTTTGGGCTTTCTGTATGAATAATAGTTTGTTCTTTTGCTTTCATGAGGACAGTCTGAAAACATGACCTTTAATGTCAGATGTTCAACATACACTGTCCAGTTTCATAATTTTTATTTTCAGTTTGACTAGTCTCCTTCTGTAGTGCTTGAACCTGTCAATGTTTTATTTCCTTAATGGATTCAATAGTGGCAAGGGAAAACACAGCCAGAGGACTCAGTGCCTTGTGAATATTTGGACTTCGATCAATGGAGATCTGTGATTGTTTAGTTATGTTTTCTACTGTAAGAGATTACTTGCATCATTTAAACAGACATTTATTTTTTTCCAATGAACATAACATTCATAGAAAACCAATGGGAAACAAAGGTTTGTCATGCCAGAGGAAAGGAATTAATTGTGCACTCTATGTGTCCCTTTTTTACAGGAGAGCACCGCCAGGAAAATGCCGAGTTGAGCCCTCGCCAGTGAAAGTAAAAAGCAAGCGCATCCCATTTGTGCCAAAGGAGAGTGAGTATCACTGTTGCTGTTTATTATTGGTGCATGTTCACTGGAAATAGATACAAACTCCAGGCTTTGCACTATCTCCACATGGGTGGAGACCACCCAGAACTTCACTCTTCAGAGTATCCTCAAAATTAATTCTTACCAGCTGTTTTGGATCTGAAGAGTTGGTTCAAATAAGGCATCAAGTATTTCCCCTCTCCTGGCCATGCAAAATTTGCTTTGTAGTATCTGGCCCTGTACATTCTCTCTTTTCCATGCTACAGTATACCCATTTCACTACCATAATATGATTTCCCTGTAACTGTAAGGAGACTCTGTGCTCAATGGTGCTTTTCAGTGACAGCTGATTTTTTGCAGTGGATTCAGGTAGTGAAGAGCATTTCAGGAGATGAAGGATATGTTTGCTAAAGGATTGGAAAGTACCTCACTGAGCAAGATGAGGGCTGAGTCATTGTTAATTTAAAGTGAGCGAATATGGGATGAGAAATTGCTCCCACATAAATGAGTGATCAGCCATTGAGGTGAACTCTTGGCTTACCCAAACCCTCCAGGGCTTATTGATTGCTTCATACTGCATGAGTATTGTACTGCTAAAGCAGTACAGTAAAGAGCAGTCAACAGCGGATCTGAATCTGCAGCAAGCCAAGTACTATCTATGTTAGATGCAAAAGCCTAAATACATTATTAGGATCTCAAGATTAGATCAGGCAGTATCACTGTTCTTTTCCCTTGTTCATTTAATTTACACATTTAAATACCTAGGTAGTACTCTAACAACTTCCCTTCCAACTTAGCATATTCTATGGACTTTGTCACAAAGCTAATGTTACTGTAGGGACTCTAAGGTCAGGATACTTTAATTTTTAATTACATTAATCATACTACACTGCATTTAAGTCACTGACAGTTCCTACATCTTTGGCTTCAGGGAAGAATGAGGGCACTCAGCACCTTGGAAGATTGGGTCTTCAAGGTGGAACAAGATCTAAGGCTAATTATTGACTGTTGACATGGATGAGCACTCAGCACATCTTCAGAGATGTTCTCCTTTGCAAGCTGGGTGGGCAGATTCCAAACGTTAGTAGCTTGGTTCATATTCAACCAGTTTTGTCTCGTTTCTGTTTCTGCATTATTCTCTATGCAAGTCTAAAGTTCAGATTTTTAAACTATGCTTATAACTAGATCTTTTGGGTTTGTTTACAAGGTAGTTTTCATCATAAATCAGAACTTAGAAATGGTGGGAGAGATTCTACTAAGTGTCTCTAGAACTAAATTAACTTTTTGATGAAAACCAAACATGAACATTTGATTCAGAAGCATGCAAACAAGGATGTGTAGCTGCAAATATTTACTGTTTTGGTTAGTATTTGTTGTGAATGTAACAGAATCACCAAGGCATGTGGCTTACATTAGCTGGATGAGTGCATTTGTCAGAGCCATATTTAATAAATAGCTTAACAAAGAGTAATATATAATAACAACTTGATCCAGTGAGGTGAAAAGCACTCCCAGGTGACCATTAGCTTTCATACAGTCCTACATATGAGTTCCAGGATTTTTAAATGCTTTGCTAGATTAGGCTCCAGCAGCTGAGCTGTGCACAGGTAAGACTTTCAAATCCATTTCTTGCCTTCAGAACCTCAGCTTTCAAGGAAGAGAAATATTTTCATGTCTCAAATACAATTCCTCTTCAAAGAGCACAATTTGGTAAAAAAAAAAGGACCACTGTAATGGTTTGCCTTTGGGGGACAATAGATATCAAGCACAAATAAGACAGTCATATTTTTCCTCGCCTCTGTACTACAGTGCAAATGATGAATGAGAATGGATAAATCTGTGATATAATTCCAATAGTCATGATATCTTTGCAAATGTCTGTGATACTGTCCCAGCTTGGCTGATTGTTATACTGAGAAATTCTGAATTGCTTCCTTCTAGCACTTTAAAACTTATTTTGAAGCTAAAAATAAAGCACATATGAATAAGCAAGTCCAGTAATGCCTGGAAACTGTGACAGCAAGGAATTTTCAGCTCTTCAGAGTTCACGGCTCTTATACTTTTTTTAAAAAAGGAAGAACAAGCCCAACTTCAAATCCTGTTTTATGTGTTGTCCTGGCAACTCGGTTCCTCCTGCACATTCCAGTTACCAGAGAGAATTGATTTTGAATGTTCCTGATTTCAGCTCCTTTGAATAAAGCATCTGACCCGGTGGGGAGGCCACACTCTCCTCTGGTAATGATCCAATCCTTAGAAATTAAGAGAAGAGCAGGAATAGTGCCTGTCTTCAAAGTGCTTTCGGCAGGAGAGAAGGCTATGGTGGGGAACTCCTCTTCTAACTGTGAAACTCCAGTGCCCACCCTTTAAGGGCCAGGCTTAGATTTTGACAATAAACTGCTTGGAGTTTCCTTTTTTGGAGAGGCTCACATGTTGGCATTCAGCCCTGCAGTCCTCTCTCCTAACTAAAAGCAGCTGGCATTTTTTGCTGAGATAATACTGGCTTACTGGGAGTGCTGTTGCTTCTCAATAGGATCAAGTTAGGCAAATTGCATGAAGTTAGTTGAATAAGTAAAAAATCAGCACTGGTTACTGTCACGTGAAAGGGAGGAGGGAGACAGAAATGCAAAGACTTCTAGTCTTAACTGTATTAATTAAAAGTTATTAGCTGTAAGTGCTTCCAGACAATCAGGTCCTTATGTACCCAACACTGTCTGTCTTTTAACTGACAGCACACAGGTTGGAAGGGGTTCTGACCTCTGATATGAAGCCACACTTCAGCCAGGGAGAAATTACAGCTATAAGCACCTCCAGAAAAATTAGAGCCTTATGAATCCAGCACTGCCTGCCAAACTGGGACAGAACACAGGCTGGAAGGTTTTCTAACCCCTCATGAGGACCACACTTAATAACTAGAAAAGAACTTTTTCCACAACAGCTCCTGAAATAACATTTATTAATACAAGTATGTGACAGTTATTGCGGGTTTTGCGTTGCTGGTGATAACATTTAGCTGCAATATTGTATTTAATTGATAATAAAAGACCCCAAAAGAAAACCAGCACAAAACACATTTTACAGAGCAAACACACTAAACTCAAGTTACAATACAGCAATGTATCCCATTTGCACAACAGACAGAAACTAGCAACAAAGAACTACTAACTAAAAACACAGCCACCTAAGACACTTATCTAGACACTCTCTCAATAATATAGGACAATAAAATATCTTGCACATCACTCTCTCTGTAACACAAAACAAAAAGAAAGAACAGAGCTTTTTATCAACACACATGTTGAAAAAGAAACTACACATTGAAAGTAAAGCAAGTTACTGTAGTTGCAAAACAGAGCTGGTCTTATAAAGTAAGAATAGCAAAAAGCAATAACCAATATAAAGTAGCAAAGTGTGAAGCAAGTTACTGTTATTAGTATTAAAGTAGCAAAACACATTTAGTAAAGGAAATGCTTATAAAGTAAGAATCAAAGTAGCTGTTAACGTAAGATGTAAGATAGAATGTATAAAGGAAGAAAGTAAAGTTAGAAAAAATAGAAAGCACATGGTTTTCTCATCCCTACATTGTTCCAGGAGGAGGAGAAGACAAGAGAAGCTGCAGCAGTTACCCTCACAGAGATGCTGGCATTTTCCCCTCTCCTACTCGAGTTTAAACTCCAAACACTTTTTATACTTTTTTTTTTTCCTTTCATGTGGTTTGTGTGGCTAAAAGTCAATCTACTGGGGGGTGACGGTGATGCAGATGCCTGAGGAGAGGTGGCTCCTTGAGTGGCTATAGAAGATATCACGAAGGGAGGCTATGTCATTCCTTAAACAACACTCCACCCTATGTTAATCTTATCAGTTTGAAAGCCTTTGTCCTCGGCCAGGAGCATCCCTCCAGGGGCTGAGACATCTCCTCCAACCCATCAGGCCTTATCAGGGGCCATCACCTCACAATTACATATAGTTGTCTTGAGGTATTGTCCACAGAGTGACAGACTTGTGGTTTCCTGGGTCTTCCTCCAACAGAGTTTATTATGAAAACACCAACACCACATCCCCGGCTGAAGACCACAACCGAGGCCCCACGGAGAGGCAGGCCAGACCCTAAAACCCCCACCACAGCGGTGCCCAGTGCCAGGACCCCCAAGCCCAGGAGGGGAGGAGAGAAGGAGGGACAGCGGAAGAAGAAGAAGCCACGGAATGGCGCCGTGCGGCTGATGGAGAAGGGGCGCCGTGGCCGTGGCCGTGGCCGGGTGGAGGTTTACATCAACGGTGAGTGGGGCACGGTGTGCGACGACGGCTGGAGCTCACTCGCCGCTGCTGTGGTGTGCCGCCAGCTGGGCTTCCCCTATGTGGTGCGGGCCACCAAGAAGGCAGAATTCGGGGAAGGGACCTCCCTACGCATTCTCCTGGATGATGTCCAGTGCTCCGGACAGGAGAGGACGCTGCTGGAGTGCTCCCACGCCGATGTTGGCACGCACAACTGCTCACACGAGGAGGATGCTGGCGTGGTGTGCAGCCGGGAGGAGGTGCCAGACTGGTGACGCAGAAGTTGGGGAAGGCAGCAGAGGCACTTGGAGCACATCCCTTTTTTGCCCAACCCTCTAAACCAGCTGCAGTATAGAGGAAGGTGTACCTTTTACCTTGAGGATGTTGCATCTGTTCTAAGTAGTCTCATAGTTTTTGTCATATTTGTCCCCATGCACCTGCCTTGAAGGGAAAGAAAAAATAAACTGAAGAAGTGACTTAGGTATGTTGTGGGCAGGAACTACATTTACATATGGGGGGTTTCTAAGAAGAAAACTGCAAACATCAGCCTTTACAGATTAGAAAAGAGATGCATCTTGTTGCCCTTTCCCCTTTCAAAATACAGCATTCCTCGGCTTTGCTTCATAATGTCTTGCCAAAAAATAAATTCCCAAATGACCATGTTTTGCTCTTATGGAAACGTTTGTGTTGTTTGCCTTGCTTTGCCACCTGCAGCTCTGAGTAGTGGTTTTTAGTATATTTAAATCTGTGCCTTTCTTTGCAAAATACAAAAGTACATATTTTTTCAACTTTCCACTCACTAGTTTGAAGAATAGTTATTTTTCTGTAATGCTTTTTATTGATATAAACCTAATGGTCATCAAGGATAACTGTCTCTAAGCAAAATCAGATAATTCTGAAAAAAACTATAGTACACAGCCAGGAAAAATATTTTTGCAGTTTACACTAACCTCAGTGGAAAGGAAATCTGACCCCTTTTACATGGACAGGGTTGAAAATCTGTCCCTTTTTACATGAACAGCTTCATTACCTATTTTAACGCTAATGATACTTTGTACATGTTCCTCCACTTTCCCAAACTTTATGAAGCCACATGTTTTTGCATTCAGTTTTCACAAGTGTGAATGACTAGACAGGAGCATAATGTACTCTGGTAATAATCCTGTAATATTTACCCATTTTTAGAGGATATTTAAAAAAAAAAGTAAACCCAAAACCTTATGTTGTTTGAAATGTGATTTTCAGCAGAGTAGTGATTGGAGACACATGTTCTCCTCTTGTGGTCTCTCTGCATTTGAAAGCATTTTGCCTGGCTATTTTTTCCCCCAGTGTAATCAGGATAGGTTTTGTTTTGCTGCTCACACAAGAACATGAGAATACAAAAACAAAAACAAACACTACAACCAAATGTAAAATGACTAGTGTGTCTAGAAAACTTTACAAACAAAACCTTGTTCTAACGTTCTTACTGTGGATACCTATTTCAATTTCCTAATTTCAAGTTGACAGTGTCCTCTTAAGCCTAAGGTATTGACCTATAAGGTAAATTAATTTGTTTCAAATATTTTTCTTGGACTTTCTGATAAACTCATTAAATTCTTTTTGATATTAAACAACATATTCAATATACAAAATGAGATGATCCAAAAAAAGCATTTCCCTCTACTTCTTACAAAGTGTAAAGGGGGAACAGGGAAGAGATGTGTAAAGTGCCTTATTAAAAGTGTTACTCTCATTTCTTTAGAAGACTACAAATGCCATCAGGCATCACACTGTCATTAGGCTTTTCCCATTGCAGTGAAGTTGCAAATTCATTTATATTAAGTGCAGAAATTCACTTCAGGCACATCAAAACGTTCAGAGAATAAGAGAGTCCTTTGTAAATTCTTCTTTTAAAAGAGTTGGTACCTGTTGAACTGATGGGACTAGAGGGCTGGAAGAAAATAGAAGGTGGAGATATAGTCTGTCTCCTTTCAAATTCCTCTTCTGCTTATTTTGGCTCCTTAGCCAAATTTCAGCGAGCTCTAGCTGGGGGATTTTAAAAAGAATCTTGTTCATAGTTATGCTTAAAAAATTCTGGGTAGAAAAATTACCTACACAATAAAAGTTACCCTAAAGGAAATGTGGTTCTGGCATGTCTGCCATAGGCCAAACAGATAGGAATTTCACCACCATCTTCTAGGTACTTAAGTACTTTATTTCTAATTTAACTCTTGGTTACCCTAAACGTGCTTTAGCTCATTGAACCTCCTGAGGATGAGCAGAGGTCACCCACATCTTCCATATTGCCTGTGGTGACAGCCACCACCCCCGGCCGGCAGACAGGCGGTGGCACACGGTCCCCGGTGGCAGCCGAAGGCACAGCAGATCCAGCCCACGAGCAGCAGCCGTCGCTAGGAGCGAGCTGTGCCGCAGCTCTGCTGACGGCAAACACAGAGCCCTACACCCCCAAGTGTTTGCTGCTGAGGTGTTTGCCGACGATGTTACGTGGGTGCCGCCAGCCTAACAGGGGAAATATTTATCAGAAGAGAAAGAGACTAGACTTGCAAAGAAGTTGGGGGTTTTTTCCCTCTTATCCTTTCTTCCAGCCTACACTGAGTGGGGAAAGCATTAAAATAGGAGCATGGCAGCTCAGTATACACAGCTATGATGCTAGCAAGGTATTTCTGCCCATTGTGGTCCCTTCCAAGCTTAAAATATTTCTGTTCTAAATCCTGGTATTTGTCAGTCTAGTTCTCTGGTGTTTAAATAATGACCCTGTACTATTCAAAGGGCAGAAATATATATGCATTTAAATACCTGCTATCTCATCTGTTGTTTAATAGGATTCTTATTGATAGAATTTTTCTTCATTTTAAAATGCACCTTTTAGCAGGATGTCACACAAATTAAGCTTTAGATAAACGAGTAAGCCCTGCTGCTACATTCGAACATGACAGTATACTTCCTGGATGCTGATCCAGGATAAAGGTCTTAAAATAGGCCATAACAATGCTGGTTACCACAGTGCAACCAATCTTCTGTATGGGTATGTGTCAGTACCATACTTTCATCTGGAGACAATATGGTTTATTGCCTTCTCTCCTGATTCAACTCTGTGACTGAGATTGGAGCATCTGTATTTTTCCTTACATGTTTTTCCTTTCCTTATTACTACAGCTGCATCATGTGAAGAACATAGCATATCTGTGAGGGTATAGTGTAGACTCAATCCTTCTACCTTTTTCTTTTCTACCTCCAAGACAGAGTAGCTCTGTGCAGAGCTCAGGGGGTTTTCACTTCAACTGCTTCTGATAGCCAGCAGCTAGCCAGAGCACTGCCACACTGTGTTGCAGCCTGCAGTATAGACATTACCTTCAGGCACAAATCATTTGAATTTACCATGTTCTTTCCAAGACATCCAATAGACAAATCTTCCCACACGTATCTGGAAAAAATCTTTAGAGCTTGCTGCCAAAGCAACGGAGAGATAATGAAATAGGCAGGGTGCTGCAGTGGGGATGCTCCTGGCAAAATCCTCCTGGGTGCTGAGCTCTGGATGGAGCACACCACGAGAATATTTCCCATATTGAGGGAACTTGGGGTCTGCCCAGCTCCTCTGTGTCAGGTTTCAGGGTATGAACAGCATGAGACACACTATCACATTACTAAGCACAGCAGTCTGTAATCAAATAGTATTGAAGCCATGACTCAAGTTCAGAAGGATCAGAGGTGACACTATGGGTGACACTAGCACTGGGTGCAAAGATGAGCCTGGTGCCCCAACTTCACATGCTGCCATCACGTTTCTTTTGCCTTCATCTCCCCTGTCAGCCCCTCACCCACCTCTCCCCAGTTAGATCTTCGTGCTGGGCTTCATGATCACAGAATCCCAGAATATGCTGAGTTGGAAAGGACCCACGAAGATCATTGAGTCCAACTCACAGCCCTTCAGAGGACCATCCCCAAGAGTCCCACCATATGTTCAGGAGTATCAATGTGTATGATGAACAAGGGAGAACAGCAACTTGTGTCCTACTGCCCTGCCCCACAGCCCAAATCCAGCAAAACACTACCAGGAATGCTCCCAGCCCGCCTCTTCTTTCACCTGTTAGCACTGATCTGGTTGTTTGGGGGGAGATCCCCAGCACAAAACTGCCCTGCTGTACCTGAGCTCAGCCTGTTGTGCAGAGTAGGAAAACAATCACAATGTATCAATATCCAAGTCTGCCTTTTCTCTCAGAAACATGCCAATAGACCTCTTTAAAAGATCAGCTTAGCATATGAGACGCATTGGCTCCCTTAGATACTTTCAGACATAAAGACACATTCTTCTATATGAAAAGAGGTGTAAGCATCTTTTGGTAACTGCTAACTGCATTCCAAATTTAAGTTTTGAGAATTCACAGTTTTTTAATTCTGTAAGCAAACAAGACCTGAAACCCATTTGACATGTGCCCATACCTTGCTGTCTTGTACATGACTTTCCCAAGGTTTTCATGTCTGGGGCACAGGTGCAGCTATAGAGCTGCCTTAGGCAGTCTTTCAGTGTTGTCAGAAAAGCGGCTAAGATGGAAACAGCAAGCATTCCTAAACAATAATGTGGTAAATAGGGATGCTATTTTTAAGGAAAAAAGAAAAAGCCTATAGTGTTCAGCCAGTTGGAAGCACTGACATCAAATAGTTAGTTTCTTGGGGGCTTTAGCTGTTAGCAATTACTAAACCCTTGGACTGGTTTTGTTATTATTAATGTCTTGCCAATTACTTGTCCACTCCATGCTTGAAAATTCTATTGACTGAGAATGATCCAGACTTCAGCATATATATAAGCAGGGTGACAACCAACTCAGTGTGAAAATCACTGCAAAGCTCTGTATTTAGCAGTGTTGTATAACTATCATCTAATTCCTCTGTAGATTTTGTTTTGCAAAGGTATGGTTGACTCCTGTATCCAGCAAAACCTGTGGCAAAAGGTCTGGCTTTAGGTCAGCTTATTTATTAACTTTTTAGGAGAGTGTTCCTGTCCACATCTGCCAGGCATGGAGAGGAGACAACAGTACAGCAATGCATGGCAGGCTTGAGGAAGGTGGCTCTGACACCTTTGAAAGGTGCCAGAGTGCAGTAGTGTCCATGAGAGAACTTATTTCCACTCACATCCTCCCCCGTGCAGAATCAAACAGCAAAAAGTTTCTCTTAAGCCTGATTAAGTTAGGATGTCATGACCCTAAGCCAGAAGAGATTGAGCTGTTTGTGTTTCTGCTGGAGATGGCTGAAGCATTGCTCATCCTAGACCCAGACCTGCACTAGTTTCATATGGATATTTGGGCAGGGAGGGAGCTCTTAGACCATAAATTCACCAGGAGAGGTAATAATTTGATCACTATCTGCACTCAACCAGTAGTACACAACAGATGGAGACATGTAACAATAAAATGAAAATATCTTTATTTAGAAATGTATCATATTGGTAAATTCAGACTGACCAGGATGCCCAACCCTCTGGTGAGTCATGTGCTGCTGAAGGCATTTCCCAGCACAGGAGCCACCTATCCTGTGCCTTCTCTTTGCTGTCCTCACTTACAGCCTAAAAATGATGCTGGGCCCTGAAAGAGAGAAGAGAAAATGCTTCCAAACCCAAATAGCCATGGAAAGAAAGCCAAACAAAAGAGATCAGGAGTTCAGACTAACCCTACGTCCCACCAATTTTTTAGATTCTCTTTGGAACTTCACGTCAGTTAATGGTTTCCAGTTCTCTGCTCTTCTATTCAGCTCCCAAATCTCTCTTGCTCCTCGTGTTTATGGGAATGTGTAGGTTGGCAAGGTGTCCACGCGATGGCAGTTCAGTCCCCAGCAGCAAGGTGACAGTCGGCGAAACGCGGCGTGCTCCAGCCTCGCTCCCTCCTCTCAGTGCAGCGTGTGGCTCCCAGGCAGACATAAACACGACAGTTCCTTGGGATCACGCCCTTCACTCAAGGGTACAGAAACACATTAGAATACAAACGTCTTAAAGCTTATTGAAACACAAATAGAAGTTTTTATTAAAGTTTATCTTTAAAGCATGAAAAATAAGTTCAGCAGTGTACATGGGCTGAATACTCAGATGACAATTATATTTGCTTGAGAAGCTTAATTCTGAGCGCTCACCTGATCTGCTCAGGGATCAGAACTTTATCACATGGCTTCTCTATCACATCAAAATGTACAAAATACCAAATATTTTATCACCTCCTCTGTGAGGTGCTCACAAACAAGATACAAGCAGTAGGAATTATTCACAGGAATTATTCTGAGACTGACTCTAAAGGAAAGAACACCTTAAGGGTAGTTGTAATCTAGTCTTGCAGTATGCTTAAAAAACACTGATGAAACTCAGAAAATCAGTTTTTCATCAGGAAGTTCATAGAGTGTCTTTAAAGATATGGCTGTACTAGCCAGCTTTAGTTTTTATGCATTTTCTCCAAGTGATGGTATTTATGTCATTAGCTACATCTTTCCTAGTGATGTATATTCGTACCATGAGGTATGATATATAGTGGCTGACCAGTGGAGAGGAATTGCAAGTTTTTTTCTGAAAACAAGCAGTTTTAAAACTCCAGCCTTAAGAGGAAAAAAAACCATAGGGAAAAAAAAAGGTAGCTTCAATTAAAATAAACAGAAACAATTGTTAGATAATAATGATGGTCTTTGAGAATATGTACCCAAAACAGAGGGGAAAATAAGTCAGGGTTGTGGTAATCATTTTGAGCCACAGAAGTAACTAACAGTTCAATAAAAATTAATGTTAACATTGAATGTAATAGAAAGCCAATTTTTTTTTTAATTTTTCTCATAGGGTACCCCAAGTGTTTTTCCTCCACTCTGCTGAGCACAGTGACTGACCAAAAGAAAAAGCCTAGGAGCTCCTGACAGGTTTTCATGGCTTTCATAATTTTCTTAGGAGTTTCTGGTCCTTCTGTCTTCCCAGGGGCTTCCTGGACTGTTGTGACCCAAACATGAGCAAGCTTCAGCCACACCTGCTGGGAGAGGTGCTGCATCCTGGGAACTTCAAAAGAAAATCCTTGTCATCCTCTAAAGTCCGTGATACCAAACCTTTCTTTAGCCTAGCTCACACTACAAAGCCAGAGCAATTCCTTTAATCTGCTCTGGTTTCTAAGCATTTTGTGATCTGTTTTTCCATGGCAGGTTTAGTTGAAGTTGACCATTAGGTTTTAGCCACTAAGTTGCTGTGAGGGATATATGGGCATGCATCCACACAGGAAAACAGCACAAATAACACACAAAGAGTGCTATCCAGTACACCATGGGACTGCTCCCACACAGACACATATATTTAATATACATATCACAGAATGGTTTGGGTTGGATGGGACTTTAAAAATCATGTAGTTCCAACCCCCCCATCATGGGCAGGCACCACTTTCCACTAAACCAAGTTGCTCCAAGCCCCATCCAGCCTTGGCCATGAACACTTCCAGGGATTGGGCATCCACAGCTTCGCTGGGCAACCTGTTCCAGTGCCTCACCATCCTCACACTAAGGAATTTCTTCCTATATATGTAATCCAGATCTACACTCTTTTAAGTTCAAAGCCATTCCCCTTTGTCCTATCATTACATGCCATCATAAAAAGTCCCTCTTCAGCCTTCTTGCAGCCTCTGCTCTAAGGTCTCCCCAGAACCTTCTCTTCTCCAGGCTGAACAGCCAAAGCTCTCTCAGTCTGTCTTCACAGAAGAGGTGCTCCAGCTCTCTGATCACCTTCGTGGCCTGCCCTGGACCACACACACATCCGTGTACCCCACACAGGCACACGCCATGGGTGTGTGTCCCCGCCCCGCGCTCTGAGCCCGCAGCTCCGCTGGGCTCTTTAAGCAGCGCCCTCCCCGCCCGCACCCGCGGCCTGGCCCGGCCCGGCCGCCCTTCGCCCGGGGCAGCGGGGACGGCGCCGCGGCCGGAGGGGATGGAGGCGCTGGAGGCGCTGTGGGCGGCCGGGGGCCTCCTGCTGGGCCTCTGCCTGCTGGCCTTTGTGCTGTACTGCTGCTACCTGAACTACATCCACGCGAAGTACGACCACATCTCCGGCCCTCCGCGGGCGAGGTGAGAGGCTGGCGGGGCGGGGCGATGGCGGCCCGGCGCGGTGTCTGTGCTGGGCGCTCCGGGTGCGCCCGCTGCCGGGCTGGAGCCGTGAGGAGACGTCAGAGCGGCAAATAAACCCCCCAGGCAGTGTGGCTGGGCCGGGCCGGGCGTGGGTGAGGGCAGCGGGCAGGCTGGGCATAGGGCTCCCGTTCCCGCTGCCCGGGAAGGGCTGGCAGCGCCGCGGATCCCTCCAGCCTGCTCGGCAGCGCGGCCCGGCCTGCGTGTTCAGGTGCGCGCAGCGCCACGGAGGGAGCGCTTCAGAGCCGCCCACCCGGGAAGGACTCTCGGCGCTGGCCCAGCGCTGCTCGGGGGAGCACACTGACACTGACTCCACCAGGCACCTCCCTGCGCTCCTTCGTGAGGCAGGTGTTTGGCTTCTGCCAGGAATAAATAAGTGATCAAGGGTGGTGGGAAAGCTGCCATCAAGGCAGTGGCAGCAGTGCCACTGGAGTGTGTGGGCGTCCTGTTCAGCCTCACCTGTGAGTGCATGTGCCCTCCATAACACTCCACAGGATGAGACACTGCACCAGCACTGTCTTACACAAACAGCCTACAGGGACATGAAGCTTGGCTGCCCAACCCCAAGCTTCAGCCTACTTGTGTAATCAGGGCCACATACTAAGATTAGAGAAAGGGTGGATCTTGTCATACCTGAACCTGTTTGTCCTTAAGTTTATTTTGAGGAGTGGAGTAACACCATAGAGTAATGGCAGCTTGAGAAACCTTGTGCCTACTTTTCTGTCCCTGCTTTAGAGTCTAAGGGTTGATATTAGGTCATCAGCCTAGGATCTTCTCCAGGAAGGTTTCTAGTATTGGTCTGTCTAGATGGAAGCTTGTATGTCATGTGAGCCCACAGCCCTTGATAGCTTTTCAAAAGTATCAATTGCCAGGTACAATCCAAAACTCCCACTTCAGTACCTGTTGCACAAACACTTCCACTCCTAAATGTCTAAGATAAGAAAAATCAAATATCTCCTGCTCTGAAAAGTCATTTATAAACAAAATAATAAAAGGGAAAGCCTGATGCTGTGTGTGGTGGTGGTGGTCTCCCTAGTACAAGAAAGACATTGACAAACTGAGGCAAGTCCAGTGGAGGGCAGCTGAGGTGCCCAGAAAGCTGAGTTAGGCTGGCTTTGGGCAGAGGAGCAGCTGCTGAAGGGCAGAGGGAATCCAATGGCTGTTTTCAGGCAATGGCGCAAATTGTGTTAAGGCAAATTCCATTTGGATGTAAGGTAAACCACCTTCACCATGGGGGTGCTCAAAACCTGGCACGCATGGCTGGGTGAAGCCCTGAGTGATGTACCATAGCTCTGATGTTGACTGGACTGGTGGCCAGCCCAGATCACCCTGAAATGGGGTTAATTCAAATTGAAACACTTCTCATCTGATACTGTATCTGGAAAACTGGAGAAGAGCAGCACCAGAAGAAAAAGCTGGCTTGTGTCCAGCTTGCTGCCTACCAGATGTGCTCCCCAGCCAGGCAGTCCACAGCCTGTATCGTTTCAAGGCTTTATTCTGTCCCAGAAGCATGACTTGCCCTTTGGCCTTGACTCTATCCCTTTGATAAAAGCTTAAGAAAGCTTTATTTTAGGATGAAGTACAACAGGATGTTATCAAAGCCTTGTCTAAAGTCGTATGGCTGCCTGATGACAAGATTGCATTAATGCCCTTGATTTCCTGGGCCCACTTATTTTATCAAAGCTAGCACAGCACATCTCTCAAGGAAAATTTTGCAGGACAGACTGGAAAAGTAAGTCCTAGTCTAGGTCCTAGTGGCTTGGTTTGGGGTTCTTTCTGCATGAATGGCTCACTTGTGGAGAGGAGGTTATCTCTTCAAAGGCTGGCTTCATACTGAAGATTGAGTAAGAAGAAATGGGAAAAAGGAATTTCTTTGTAGATGCATGTTTTCAGTTGATAGAGTCACATGGTTATATATTCCAAACCAAACCCATACTTAGTTTTTTTCATGATATGCAGTAAGTAATTGTAACTTCTCAGTAGAGGATAAATATTTTAGGCCTGTTTAAACACCTGACTTTACTGGGTGATGAGACTAGGGATGAAAAATATCTCTGAGGATTCATGTGTCACACAAGAGGAGTCATGAGTGGGACCTTGCTTCCTGCTCTGCAGAGAGCAATTTTCAGAGCTTTAGTTAACAAAGGACTTGAGTTATATTTGGAGCTTTCACATCTTTTTGGAATCCAGTTACAATGGAGGAGTCAAATAAGCGGAGGATGAAAAGTTTCTATAGATGTTGGGTAACTTTGTTGAGTGCTTGTTATTTTAATGCCTCTCAGTTCCAGCAGTAATAAAATAAGAGCCTGTATTTCCCCTATAGTTTATTTATAATGAAAAGCATGACAGCATAGCTCTCTGTCTCTCAAATGGAAAAGAAAACAGATCTTGAGTGCAGCTTGCTTCCTTTAGAGAGGAGCTTGGACAAATCTTCCTTCAGATTTATGCAAAGCCTGTGGAAATTCACCACTCACAGCTGAAGTAAGGAATTGATCTCTTTTCAATTCAGCTATTGTATTTGAGGAGTTAGCCCTTTTTATAAATTTCTTCAGTTTCCATATTAACCAGTGATTATCCTTCTAGGTTGTCTTTTTCCAGCATTTGAATGACATGGCTTTAGACAGAAGGTGATGGTTCCTGATTTTCCTTAACAGAGCTCCACTGACAGAACTGAAGTTACACTTATCAAGGCTGAGCACACATTAAAGAATATTTAATGCAAATGTCTGTTTCATGTACAGAAACATAATAGTTGCAATTGAGATTCAGTCAGCTAGACAAAGGGCAAAGCAACTCTCAGGGTGCTCCCACCCAAACCCAAAAATCTCCTGTAATACAGCAGCAAAAAAACCTCATCCTTCATCCATTCTGGTCTTCCTGGCTGCATGCATGCACCAGCCTGACCTTGGTCTTCAGCTTACCAATCTGATGAGGGCTGGGTGTTGGCACAACTCAGAGTTATTTCCATCTTTCCTTTTAAGGGAAACATGAACAACACTCAGCAACAAGGATTTCAATCCATACAAAACCTTATGTTGGCATCCTCATGACACTCTTAACCTTCATATTCTGCAGCTTTATATTCGGACACCTCCCAATCCTATGGAGAATGATGAAGAAACAGGAATTTGTCCATGATCTGTTCCTGCAGTGGTAAGTTGAGACACATCAATAACATTGAATGGAGTGGCCCTATAGCACAAGTGGGGAATTCAAGGCATGGAGAATCTGAATTACATAACCATCATCATTCCAAGGTCAGTAAAAGAGCTACAGGGGTAGCTTTGATCTTTCAGGTTAGACAGATATTAGAAAAAATTTTTTTCATTGCAAGAGTGGTTAGGCATTGGAATAAGTTGCTCAGGAAGGTGGTGGAAGATCTCTGAAAGTGTTCAAGAGATGCCTGGATGTGGCACTTGAGGATGTGGTTTAGGGGTGATTGTGGTGGTGCGGGGTTGATGGTTGGACTAGATGGTCTCAAAGGTCTCCTCCAAACTTGACGATTCTTTGATTCTCCTTATGTCTTTATACAGTGAGGACTGCAGTAGTTCCCACTACAGTGTCCTCTGGTTGTTTGACGTTATTAGATCTGAACTGTTACATGTTGGTTGTTTATACCATAATTTTCTTTTTTTAATCTTCTTACAGGGCACAGAAATATGGACCTCTTGTACGACTTAATTTCTTTCACAGAGTCGTAGTAATAATTGTGAGCCCTGAAGGAGTGAAGGTACTCAAAAAATAAAGTCAAATTGGCAATGGGGATTAGCCCCTTTCTCCATAAGTAGAGAGCGAGTGCCTGATGTTCAGGGCAGCACAAAGCAGCCAGTCTGTGCTTGGCTCTGGCCAGGTTAGAAGGATGAGATGTTCCACTCTCCAGGCTGTCCTGATTTATTTTCTTCCTTGATCTGTTTATTTACTTTGTTGCATTTATTTAAACAGCACAAATAGCAAACATCCACCATTTCTGAAAAATAGGCTCTCTGCAAGAGCTTAATATCTCAAATGAACAAGGCACAGGAGGCTGAATTTCTTTCTCTGAATCTTTGCAATTACCACAGAGTGAGATTTCAGGTCATTGGGCAAAAAAATGCTAGAGGCATTGCAAAACAAGCTAGTAGCATGGGAACTGGGGAATCAGAGCACACCAAATAATTCATCTACTCTTCAGACTGTTGCTACAGAAGGAACACAGTAGATGTGTGAGTGAAATTTTATGTTTTGTCTCTTCACTGACTTGAGATTTGATTTTAGGAGTTCTTGATGTCACCACAGTACCCAAAGGCTCGGCAGGTGTATGATCGTATGTTCAGTCTATTTGGTGAGAGGTAGGCAAAACCCATCTGAAGCCATTGTGATCTGAAAATAAGTGCAAGATTAATAACATCACAGATGAACACTTATTTTGACTCAGACCATTTACCTAGTGTGGGGATTAATGTCTAATTCCAGACACATGTAAGCAGCATATACCTATTAAATTATGTGTCAAGTCACATGTCTTCCCAGTCAGGGAGGAGGATATGTTGGATTTTGTTTTACCTTGATCATATACTGGGTTTTCCCCCTGGGGATGTTCAGTTAGTCTCAGAATAGTCTGCTCAAGACCATCATCAACCTTCTCACTTAGAGCTAGTCCTTGATGGACGGGAGTTTGCAGCTCCTAAATTCAATCACAAAAAAGAGGATTTTTCTTTGTTAGTCTGAAGCTTTTAAAAATACAATAATTAAGTTATTATATTAATTCTTTGCATAACAACTGTAATGAACCAGCATCTTACTGGACTCAGCAGTCCACACCTACTTGGCAAAACATATTTGTGGTTCAGTTGTTGTCCACAGTCATGCAATGATTGCAATACTTGAAGTATCACAGTGCTCCGTACACATAATCAAAATAGAAGAAAGTAGATGTGAAAGACTTACCTTTGTGACTGCATGGGGTTCAGCTGGCTCCCTTGCTGAAAAATGTTCCTCTCCTTGTTTTCCTACATGCTAGGTTTCTAGGGAATGGCTTGGTAACTGTTTGCAACCATGAGCATTGGCACAAACAGCGGAGGATAATGGATCCAGCTTTCAGCCGAACGTAAGGCAAATATTTCTGGGATGAGTTAGCTGTTATTTCTCCTCTATTTTAATGGTTTTCCCTGTCATTATTCGATACTTAGAGGAAACGAAAAACATTTAGTGCCAAAATTACATTTTATTTAGAGTCCAGAACACCATTTCCATGGCAAGTATAATTTGACCAGACTTCCCATGGAACAGTGACACCCCTATGAGCTCATGGTTGTATGTCCGGGAGCGTGGTTATGGCTGCCTTATCGTGTTGGAAAAGATAAGGCACAGGGTTGGTCTGGTTTCCTTGTGTGTACCTTGATGCATTGCACGTAGGGTCCAAAGATAAAGTCTAAGTGCTTCAGTGTGCACAAGCAACAGCCCTTTATCATGACAATTAGTTTTATGGCAGGGCAAAGTAGGGCTGCTGCAAGAAGAATGTAGCTTATTAAATGTTTGATTTTTAAAGTATTAAGGCAAATTGATTATAAATAAAAAAAAAACTTTACGGTTTTCTGTGGAAAATAATGACAGCTATTTTGCCTGAGCAAAGATGTCCTCTCCAGAGCCCCCACTACTCATGTTTATTGACTGTTTAGCTACCTGATTGGTCTGATGGACACTTTTAATGAAAAAGCAGAGGAGCTGATGGAGAAGCTGGAGGAAATGGCAGATGGGAAAAAAGAGTTCAGCATGCTGTCGATGATGTGCCGGGTGACCATGGATATCATTGCAAAGGTACCAGCTGTCACTTTCTTGTTTCCTCTGCAACTGGCAGGAAGGAGTCGTAGTAATGCATACTGTCAGCAGGATGGGATCAGGAGCTGGAGCCAGAGAAAAAGACCTTTACCCAGCAGTGCCAGAAGAGCTGAAGGACTAATTATACCTCTTCCATTTGGGCTCAACCACTGGAAGGGGCAGTTAGGGAATGGTCTGCACAGCCTAGGTGTGGCCTGCAGAATAGGGACCCTTTGCAAAAGCCCTTTTAGCCTCATACCTCCTACCCCTCCATGCCAAAACTGGCACACCAGTGCTCATTCATGGTGGGAGGTTGTATTATTACCATTATATATCAGCATGAAGTCTGCCTTTGGCTCTTCCCTTTTCTGTGCAAAACAGTTTGGGATGAATGAAGAGTAATAGTAAATTATTAATCCCCCCAAATAAGAAGGAAGCATAATGTAGATATTTTCCTCTTCTGAAAGCCTCCTAGCCTGAGGTATTTTTAGGGGAAAAAGCAGTGGTGTGAGTCTGTCATGCTCTTTCACCCCAGCCTCAGGAAGCCAGCAGGGTGCAGCAAGTTCTGCCTTTTTCTCTCCTGCCCCTCAGGTAGCCTTTGGCTTGGAATTAAATGCACTGAGTGATGACCAGACGCCAATACCACACGCTGTGAATATGGTTATGGAGGGACTGACCAAGTCACGGATCCCTCTCATACAGGTCTGTACACTCCTCACTTCAGTCTTCTCTCCTCACATCTAGCTGGAGCCTCTGCTCCTGCTTGAGTTAGTGGGAGGGAGTTGTGCAAGGTGCATATATGATCAGGAAACAGTCATCTGTAGATCTTCCCCTCCAATTTGCATCCAGATAAAATGAATTAATGCTTTAAAACACTTGCAAAATTAACATTAACATTTAATACTTCCTTTCTCTCTTCTCTTCCCCCCTGCATGTGTCCCCTTCTCATGGTTTTACACTTTCAGACCCATTCAAAATTGAGATTTTTGCCATTTGTCCAAGCAAGATGGCAGCTCTCACTCAAGGTGGAAGAAATTTGGACATTCTTGCCATAAAAAAGTATATTTTCAACCCAAATTCATCTACTAAGAAATTATGGATGTAATATGAAATATTTAAGCTAAAAAGCATCCTAGTGTCTCGTGAAAACTGTAGATCAGGCTTTGAGGTCTTGTTTTCCTTTTTGGGAGAGGGGTGAGATTCTGAATTGCATGTTGCAGTTTCTTTCCATGGAGAAGTGAGGAACTATGCTCACGGTGCCCAAAACATGAGCTCTGACAAGACAGGACATCAGCATGCACAGATTGAAATATTTCTCATTTCAGCTCAAACCCTTCATCCTGGGGGCTTTCACTTTGTTCTGTGGAGAGCAGATATTTTTGTGACAAGTGTCATTTAGCTGAAAACAAAGTGCTCACTTGTAAAGTAACACTGAAATTATTTTTTACCAGAAAAAGGAATAAAATTACTCAAGAAATTCTGTATTCAGTACATGCCAGGGAAACAGAAGCTCATAAAGGAGGTCAGGGAGAGTGTGAGGCTGCTGCGGCGTGTGGGAAAGGAGTGCATTGACCGGAGGAGAGAAGCTCTCCAGAATGGGAAGGAAGCCACGCTGGATATTCTTACACAGATATTGAAAGGAGATGGTAAGGTACATGTTGCTGTTTGAGTGAATTTCTCTATGGCATATTTTGCCATGGCGTTTGAGGAGGATTGTTTTGGGATCTAAACTTTGCTCCTCCTTTAAAGTCTTTTTGCACACTGAAGACAGTAAAGTTGCTTTGAAAATGCCCCGTTTCATTGTGTTGGTTCAAATACTGGTCACAAGCCACTGCTGAAGCACTCACTGAGCATCCCCTCTCAGTGCCACCTCAGCCAATATGTGCCAAATGGGGCAGAGCATTCTGACTGGTCCAGCTGGGGCATGGAGGCATTTTATAATCCCATTTGCTTTTCTATCTTGACAGCTCTGGAGGAAACTAGAGATGATGAAAACATTTTGGATAACTTTATCACTTTCTTTGTCGCAGGTGCGTAGTTATTTTAGTGCTTGGGTATGTCATGCGGGTATGTTTTTATGGGTGGTCCCGTGGTGTAATGGAGAGCACTACAGACTCCAAATCCCAAGGTCATGAGTTCGAGACTCAGTAGGGACTGTCCCCTGGCAGTTTGATGCCTCCCTGACATCCAATCCCGTCAGATATCGGATGCTCAGCAGGGTCAGCCCCGCTTAGTACCAGGTGCTGAAGGCAGTCCCGAGGACTTCACTGTCACTCTCCAAGCTCACTCAGCTGTGGCAAATGGACCTTAGGACTTAAACAGGGGGCCAGTTCTTCGCACGCTGTGCCTCACCTAAAAATCCACTACGCAGGCTGGAAGGGCACACCCACGTGGGGAGAGCCCTGCCCAAATCTTCGTTCACAAAGTTTGGCCATACACATACACACATGTCATGCGGGAAGCTGTACTCATTCTTGGGTCATGATTAACACCATTGTTAATCATGATTAATATCATCATTTACATCATCAGTCTGTGTAATGCTGCTGTAACCAGGAGTCTCTTGGTTGGAGCACAGCAGTATTACACTGGCGTAGGACCAGCTGGGTGAGGTCTGAAGAGAGCTCTCCGTTTTCTCATGTGCAAATGATACATTATCCTCTTTCAGTCATATTGAAACAGCAAATAATGCCAGGCTTCCCACTCTGGTTTCCAGCCTCTGGCTTCCCACTGCCCACTAAGGTGCAAGGCTGTTGCTTACAGAGTTCTGGCCCTTCCAGATCCTGCTAAACTCCACTGAAAGCATCTTTAACATATTCCACATGTCTTCATGTCACCTTACCCATATGATTAAATGCCATTCTTGCTTAAAGAATGTTAGTCAGTGCTTGGTAGGAGAAGGGTCTGTCAAACCCATCAGAAAAAACATGGGCCAAGTTAATATGTGAGAAAAACATCTCGGAAGTCAGTAGGATTTAGGTGAGATCAAAATGCTCTTCTTTGGTAAGAAAGACATTATTGAAACAAATATGTTTTTGTAGGAGTCTGTTTTCTGTAATGCTTTAAAATAATTCACGTGCCTGTCTATGAAAAAAGGAAAAGTGTCCAGAGAATGGGTAAGGTTTGAAGGCTCTTCTGGTCCAATCTCCCTGCTCAAGCAGAGTCATCCTAACACATAAAGCAGATGTTTCAAAGAAAGATGGCTGGAAGCTCTGTTCTCCCTCAAACCCACTAAATCTTGCTTTATGTGTGTCCCATAATATGACAAGGCAAATACTGGACCTCACTGGCCCTCCTGTTAGGGAGCTCATAACCAGTAGGTGCTGCATGCAGCCAGTGCAGCTTTGAGTTGAGCAAGATGGATCATGTCTTTACCAACTCTATCCTGTTCTTGTCATTCTTGAAAGCTTCTTTTGTAGACTTTACGTTCCTTTTAGTATTTTCTTTAATTTCTAGCATACTTGAAATAAAACATTTGGGGTCCAAAGTTTAAAGTTTCCTGTTCACAATCACCCTAGAAGACCATGTTATTATTTCATGCTAACCATTAAACTGATTTTTGGTGTCACTAGGTCATGAAACCACTGCCAATCAGATGTCATTTACAGTAATGGCACTGGGTCAGCATCCTGAAATACTGGAAAGGTATGTGCACTCCATTTTGCAAACCCAGCTTGCTGTTAATTTCAAGATGAACTTAATTACAAGTATTATTAAAAAGATAGGATCAGTTCCAAATAAATTCTAGCCTCCCTTCCAAAATAAAGTTTCATAGTCCCAATATATCTAAAATGTTAAAAAAAAAAAAAAGTTTAAGATGGATTATTTCAGTTTCATGTAGGTGATTTTTTTCTAAAGCCTGTATACATACTGGTACTGAATCCCACATCATTCAGATGCCCTGTATGCACATTGCTTCATCCTGATAAGAGGTACAAGTTCAGGAAGCCTGCTTGGGAATCGGTAGGCATTTTGCCTGAGGATGGATGTCGGTCCGACTCAGTGTCTGGAAAGTAAAAAATGTAATTGGTCAACTTGCCTAGCAAGAAATGAGTGTCTGTGGCTAATATTTTTTAATTTAACTGCAGAGTTCAGGCTGAAGTGGATGATGTTCTTGGTGCCAAGAGAGACATTGACTATGAGGATCTTGGCAAACTCACCTACTTATCACAGGTACTGTAGGAGTAAGGTAAGATACCAGTCAGAGCTGTTTGGTAGCATCTTTTACATGTCATGGAGGAGCTCCACACTTTAAAAATTTTAAAAACAATGGAAATACTTTATCCTGATAGCATTTGTCCTCAGAGAGTCAGCAAGCAGGTGTCGTGAGACATTTGCAGCAGCTTAGCCTTGCTGGGAAGGATGCTTCTCAAATTTCATTGCAAAATCCTACACAATTCTTTCAATGCTTTCCTTAATTATTACCAAACTGGGAGATAGAGTGGAGTTGCATAACCCCTACCTGTTTAAGCTGTAAGTTTATGAAGGGTTTGCAACTTTGAGCCCAACCTGTGTGTGAATCCCATGCACTTCCGTAACTCACAGCTATATTTTTGTTTGATTATTGTTAAAGCATTTCCAGCTATGATCTCACCAAGTGCCATAAACTCATTGGGATTTGAGAACAGTCAAAAATAATGGCTACTTTTGTAATGTCATTTTTTCATTGTTCAGTCTTGAAATTCTCTCCAGTCACTCTGGGAATTGGGAGGAGAGAGTTTGGTTCTAAAAGGGGCCTTGTGTATAGAAATGCTGGTTGGTAATGAACTGCAAAGCCAGGGCTTGGCTTCTCGCCAGTGTTTGTGTTACATATCCTTTTTTACAAGATGAGGGATACCAGTAGCCCTCAGGAGAGGCTGAATCACAGTCCTGGCAGCTATTCTGCTTAACTTGCCCTTGATATTAGTAGTCTGCCATGATCATTTTTATCTTAAACTGCCCTACGAAGGTGAGCAATAATTTTACCATTTGCCATATCCCATCCCACAAATCATGGTGCTTTGACAGCAGATCGTTTTCATAGGTGTAATATTTGTAAGAAAAGACAAGTCTGTGATTACAGAAATCAGCAGGTTTCCTTAGGCTTCTCCAAACAGCATCACAATTACACCACTCCAATTAGGATGAGGTCTCTAAGCCTTTTAGTTTTAAGACACATCACAGGAGAGCCTCTCAAAGGAGACCATTTATTTAACAGCACAAGCTTGGAACTGTACGACCAAAATCAGTCACCCTTGGTCAGAGCCAGTCCATCACTGGAGTATCAGAGACTAAGGGACTACTCTCCTGTCGCTCAGGCAATTCTGAATCCTTTTGTCCACATTTCTTTTTTATTAGTCCACTCGTGCATGTACACTGTTAATTGCATTTTTGGTGCGATGCTCATGTGCACTGTTAATTAGGTTTCACTTTGATGAAATAAGCCATTCTTACAGCTCACTGCCACCAAAAGAAATGGTCTCATTCCATTTTTTCTCAACATTCCCTATTCATTTTCCTTTGCCAGGTTGTTTTTTGTCCTTTTAGTGCTCTGACCTGGCTCAGCTCCCCAAGCAGCAGAAGCAGCACAAAGGCAGCAGCAGGAGCCCAGTGCTGAGAGTGGGAAGGAGGTGGGAGAAACCACCCATCCTCATGGCAGCCACTGCCCAGAACAGCTCATCAGGGGCAGGAGACTTCACTCTTAGATATTCCCTTTGAATTTGCTTCCCAGTACTTTTTTGCTTAGTTGCTGATCTGACTAGAGATTTTAGATCTGTTCAATGCATGAGATTTCCTGTGGGTTTTATGTCTTTTTCTCTGTATTTTACCAGTTGTAAGAAAGAACCAGGCCTGAAGGAGCTGACTTAGCCATACATTTTGCCCACAGGAGTCCAAGGCTGAAACACCAGCATCTGTTTCAAAAGTCAAAATCTCCCATTTAGCCAAAGTGAAGGGCCATAGGGAGGTAATTAATTTTACTTCTGCTTCCTACATGGTATTAACTAACTGACCTTCTGTACTTTTTGCTGCCACAGGTTCTGAAGGAATCACTGCGGCTGTACCCGCCCGTTGCAGGGACGGTGCGCAGGCTGGAGAAGGACCATGTAATCAATGGCATCATAATTCCTGCAAACACGACACTTGTTGTGAGTCTCATCCATCGGCAGCTTTAGCTGCTGCAGTTCATCCAAGTGTAATGGATCTATGGATCAGAGGGCAAAAATTTTACCTGGCCATATTTCTACTGGCCTCTCTAAAATCTTGACCAAAACTGGAGTATGAATTGGGACTCTCAGGTGGGAATGGGGAGTGGAAGGCAGTTATGGTTTTGTACCTCTGGCAGAAAAGAGGCATTTTCAGTGTGCTGCTCCTGACTAATGCAAGTAAACTCTCTTTACAGTTCAGCACTTACATCATGGGAAGGATGGAAAGGTTTTTCAAGGATCCATATACTTTCAATCCAGACCGATTCAGCAAAGATGCACCTAAGTGAGTTTCTTTTTATTCTCAGGTTATTAAATATGTAATAAGGATCCATTACAGGAAGATATTTCAAGGGAGACGAAAATGGAATAGAACTATTTTCTCATTCCAGTGTGAGTAACACTAAATCATGCAAATGTAAATAGAGAGTAATAATGTGCAGCTTTTGCTCAAAAACTGTTTAGACCACATGATACCTTGCAAAAAAAGACCAATACTGTTGTTATTTAACGTTTATATTGGGATCAAAGCTTTGGGCCCAAACCAGGTCGAATACTTGCATTAGTACAATACAAACATTTAATGTGTGACAGTCCAGGCCCCGGGGTGTTTGAAGTGTCTCCATGTAGAGAGGGGAGAAGGAGCTGACGGCAGAAGATGCTGTTCAGCCACAAGGGCAGGCAGCCTAAGGCTAGTCAGTGGTCAGGAGTGAAATAGGAAGGGCCAGTGACTAAACAGTTAGATGCAGAGATTAGCACCAACTACTTCATGAGGCAGGGGTTTTGCTCAGTCTAGAATTAGTCTGGTCTCCTGAACCAGAGGTTCCCTCATTCACATGGTTCAGAGCTGCCCAAAGGAGCAATAATTGGGTGGATCATTACATCCTCATGACAGGCTGGAGAGCATTTGGAGTGTGCTTGGCATTCAGCTTTGAAATAAGGTTGGCATACAGCTCTGAGCTGAGCCATACAGTAAGCAGAGATCAAAGAAAACATGCTGCAGAGCTATATTTGTGCTCTGAAGCAAAAAGTGGTTAATTTGGAGTCTGTTTTAACAAGTCAGATAGGTGAGGTGATATTTAGACCATTTCCTTGCTGTTGTGATGAAATATTTGCTTGTTTCTTTACAATTCAGTTGTCAGAGTGACAATTTTGAACATTTTTCTTTGCAGGCCATATTATTGCTATTTTCCATTCTCTCTGGGATCCCGATCCTGCATTGGGCAGGCATTTGCACAGGTAGGCAGAGGTCTGGAATGACACTTCATTATCAAGCACTGGGCCAGCTCAGGGTGTGCTGACCATGGCTGTGGGTGAGGGGATGAAAGGCCACACTGACAGTGCACTGACTGACCCCCTTCTCTCTAGAGGGAAGATCTCCCCCATGCCCACAACGGGCATCTCTCAAAGGCCATCACATGAGCACACATCCATATGCCAAACTGGTCCCACATCACCAGAGTGTGCACGCAGCCAAGATGTCTGCAGGGGAGGAGCAGCAGGCTGCACTCCCTCTGAACTGTCCCAGTTTAGCCTGCTTGAATCCAAACCCCTTGATGGGAATCACAGTCAACATCCCTTTGCCAGCCAAGGTCAAACTCACAGTGGGTGTGCAGGGGGTCTTGGTGACCATCCTGTGGCTGCCACTGGCAGAATCAAAGCAGGGAGAACATCAGCTGGCAGAAGGACATGAGCCAGAACTGGCATAGAGAAGGAGAGGAAGTGGCTACACGGATGGAAGGAACAATTTAATGATGTATATGAGCATAGCAGAGAGCATTTCAGGACAGCAGGAAGCCAGCTCTTTGCATCTGTTCTGTGAGTTCATCTAAGCACCAGTGCTCAGTCTTCAGTGCTTTAGTTTTGCAGTCTGATCTCCAAATTGGGGTTAATGCATAAATACAAGAACCTTTCTGAGTGCCTGTCAGTTGTCTTCAAATCCAAGAAGTCCCAGGTTTCCTGCCCAAACTCAGCTGCCTGCATTTAACTTTTAAATCTCTATTGGCAAAGCAGTATAACATAATACATTGACTTTAAGCAGCTGCAGTCCAAACTCTATTTGCTGTCACTAACACTGAGTTTGGTTTTCTTAACAGATGGAGGCAAAAGTGGTGATGGCAAAACTGCTGCAGAGGTTTGAATTCCAGCTGGTACCAGGGCAGAGTTTTAAACTCTTGGAGGCTGGAACCTTTAAGCCACTAGATGGAGTAATGTGTAAATTAAAGCCAAGGAGCTCTGCAAAAGGCTGCCAGGTGTGACTACTCAAGGAGGGGAGCATGACATGCTACAGTTAGTCTTCTGATTTTGAAGATCTTTACACTAATCAAAGGTTAGATTTTGCAGGCCCCTTTAGAGGATTACTAGACTGAAATTATTCTTAGCCTTCCTCATAATTTACTGAAGAAAATCTTGGGAGAGTCACTCTAGTGAATATCTTCAATCTGGATGCATATCTGGAATTGCCAAGCTTTTCATTTTCCTGGGGGGACATTTGATTCTGAGCAGACTTGGAAAAGAACATCCTTTCACTGCAGTATCCCTGGAGCTCCACACAAACCTGCTCTCAAATCCCAGCTCACAGTTTTTACTAAGTTTATTTACAACACAAGATGGTCTAAGCAAGCCCTTATTTGGGGAGTTTCCTACTTACACAATGAAATCAGAAAGAGTAGAGCACAGATTTGGGCTGAACTTATATCCTCGTAGACATTAATAAAATCTCATTGGGAAAACTAAGGACTCTGCAGCTGGATGTGTGTTCCCAGGAGCAGACACAAGAGGGACTGGGGTGCTCCATGCCACTCAGGCTGGATGTGTGGGTGATGTAACAAAAGGCTGAATCCTGAGTATATGTCAAAGGGAGACAAGTATCTCAGTGTTGTGGGAAGTGGTAGGGGAGGCTGTGATCAGGAGTGGCATTTGCTGTGAACAGCACACAGCTGGACAGACACTGGCAAATCGTGCTGCGGGAATGCAAGATGCCTCGACACCAGGGCTCCACTCTCTGCTATTAATGAATGAGTTGAGGTGCATTAGTTAATATAGACACATATTGCCTTGTGCTACCTCTGCAATGGGGTCAGACACCTCCAAGAAGGGCTCAGGGGTGGTGGTAACATGTTCAAACCCTGCAGTGAATTCTGTCAGCCCTCATCTGTCTGAGTCTGGAGCTTCCTGACCGCTTTGTGCTTACCCTCCTCAGAGGATACTCTTCTTGCAAGCCCACATTCCATCCAGGTCTCCAGAGACTGCTGGCACAGGCCTTTCTCCTTTTCCTACACCCAAGAGCCCTTGCCAGACTGTCGCCTGTCAGGCTGATCGCCTCCCAGCAGATGGCAAGCGCTCATTGCTGATGCACCCGAGAGCAGCAGCACTCCTCAGCCTTGACAGCTCCTTCTCTTCAGAGACAGGCTGTCCTGCCTCCTCTGAGATGTCTTGCTGAAGGAGGCGATTGTGGCCTGTGAAGTGCAAATGCCCTATATTATTCTCATGGTTTCATCCTGCACTTCTAGCCAGGAGGTTATCCCTTGTCTGACAGGAAAAAAAAATCAGATTCAGGAAAGCTGCTTCCTGGTGCCCTGTATGGCAACTGGGTGACAGCACCAGCTTTGCCAAACACTCTTGAGAAACCTCAGACCAGAAGTGCAAGACACGTGGGAGCTGCAGCTTTCTTGGACACTACAGAAAAGGATAGTTCTTCCTTATTCTGGGGAAGAGAAATACATTATTTAGGATCTCAGCTATGGTGCTTGGCTGGTAAGGAAAAAAAGCAGAGCAAAATCTGTCTCCCCAGTTCCCTTACCAGCTGCTTCTAGGAAAGTATCCCACCTGTAGCTAATTTTCTTCTTCCCCTTCTCATGGCACTTGGGCAATACATAGAAAAATCTGGAAATGGCTGGTGGGATGATTTTTTTGTGGATGCCACCCAGGCAGGGTCCCACACAGGCCAGTGTTGCATGCCTGGAGGTTGAATGCAAGAAGGTTTCTCAGTTGATGTGAAACTGCAAAGCCAGGCTTTTTGGGATGGCTCCTGCCCCTGCAGGTAAGTGCCTGCCCTCCAGCAGCTCCTCTGGCTTTCACCCTGCCCCAGATGTGCACGCTTGCAGCTGGAACTGTCTGGAGACAGCCAGAAGCTCAGCTGGCAGAAGTCAAGGTAACAGCTGCCCTCAAAAGTGAGGGTACCAGTGGTGACATGTATTCCCAGGAGTCTTTATTAGAGGTGTCTAAGTCTTCCTCCTGTTTTGACGTGGCTGCTGCAGGTTTCTTTGATCCCTCTCCCAGACCTATAAACTCTTTGCCTCCCTCTTCTGGACTGGTGCCCAGGACTTTCATGTATGTGCTCAAAGTGAAAACTTTCCCCCCAGGATTTCTCCCCAGGTTTTTTATACTAACCCAAGAGCTTGATCTTATCCCTTCTAGATCAGTGTCATAGACAAGAAATGGGGAAATGCTGCTGCCTAGACCTCTTGGGACAGGAGAGAACCAGCTAGGGAAATTGTACTTTGGTGCTGGCATGGAAGAATGTGAAGCTTTCTCACCCCAGCTAGTCTGGAGCACAGGAGACTTCCAATTTTTCATCTACACTTCATGTACAGACTCATACATTTCCAGAGAGGAGCCCAGGCAGCATTATTGCCAGGGCAGAATTGGGAAATAGCACAGTTTTTCATTAGAGAAATCTCACTGCAGCCCTTGCAGGAAGCCAGGAGAAGCTCAGAAGCATGGGATTCAATCACAGATAGTGAAATTATAGCACTGCCTGATACTTTCTGAACAGTGGACAGTTCCATCTATAGTCTTCAGAGTAATTAATGTAGATAAGAAAGCCTAAGATACTGGAGAGCCTAGTGCAAGCACATGGGCTAACCATACATGCATCTGCATTGTGTGGTTGTACTATGACAGCTGCAACAGGAAGGGACGGTATGGGAAGGGACAGGATGTACACAGTCAGGCAGGGCTCTTATGCGTCCCCTCAATTTTCCCACAGATTAAAACATCTTTTTTTCTTCTGGACTTGTAGAGGAACAATGACATTTCCTTGATGAGGCAGTGGGTGTGCTCCTTCAGTGATAGCAGGGACAAGGCAGGCACCAGTGGGGTGGGGTAACTACCCACAAAGGTACTACAATCCTGCCAGCATCTCAATGGAGTCGTTTTAAGGTTTCTCCATTGTGTTGCCCATGCCACTGCTTTGGTCTGCTCTTTAGGACATGTGATGACATTTGTAATTAATCTCTTCTTGTCTACCTTGTGAGAAGGTTTGGAAGCTGCACCCAGGTGACACTGAAGCTGATAGTGGGGAGGGGCTTTATTCTGTTTTACTCCCTGTGAACTCAGTTTCTTTCTGTAGACTCTCAGTCCCTCGGCTGCAGGTACTGCAAGGCAGGGAGGCTCAGGAGATGGAAAATAAAATGACAAAAAGAGGTCAAAGCTAGCAAGCTTGGAAAACTTTACACAATGCCTTCCCTTCTCACATAAGATCTATGTGTGAAACAGAGCAAGTCCTGCCCTGCTCACCATGCCCACATGTGCCCGTGCACAGGTGCATGAGAGGTAGCAAGAATTTTTTATCTGTTTCTGAATTGTCAGTGATGGGGATTTAAAGAAATGGGAACTACCGATGAGTATTTGCCTTCAACCCTTGAAATGTCTCCTGGCCTTGTGTTGCTCTGCTGTCTCAGCAGACTCTGGGGTGGACATGGTCAAAGCTATCTGCCTTCTGCTGCAGTGAGCAGCTGGACTCCTCCCTGCAGGAGTTTGCTTTCTCTATGTCCAGCACTTCTTTGTTCCCTCATGGGCCTGCAACACACAAAAGTCTGCTCTAAACTTCTCCAATGGTTTTGTACCCTCAGATCAAACCATCTTCTGATCCTCCTCCTGGTTCAGCCAGCAAAGGCCCTCAGAGCTCCTGGGAGTCAGACAGTGCTCAGGAGTAGGACCTCCACCTCTTCTCAAGGACTGGAACTCTTTCTCCCTCTCTTTTCAAAATACTTAGGTGACATCTATATTAACAAAGGAAATATGCTATAGACCTGAGGTGGACAGGCACAGAACAGTTGTGTCTGTCGAGCTCTCTTATCCTTCAAAATATGGTGGTCATGTGCAATCTGTGTATCAGGAATGGTGTCTGGCACATCTTGACTCCCAAATCAGGAACTGCCAGCAGACTACAAGTGACCAGGGGTTGTTCTAACAGCATGGCTACAGAGAAGATCAAGTGCCAGTGACCTAGCAATGTACCTGGTGCTTTCACTTTTCCAGTCAGCACTAGTCTGAATATCGTCCATCTTTACAGCCAATCTGTACTGGTAGGCTAATCCTGCTAGCAGGCCATTTCATTCCAATGCTGACCTTCTGCCACTCATCCTTCCCGCTCAGCTCCATGCCCTCCTTCTCTTAGCAAAACTCTTTTCCACCCGTCTCTTCTCTTACACTCTGAAACATTACCACACTGAAGTGTCATATTTCAGCTGTCCTTCTCCTCATTGCTTCACTGAGGTCTAGCTGAGGGTTTTGGACTCTACTTCATGCCAGTGTCCTCACTGGGCTGCTGCAGGAGAATTTGTTCCTCCAGTATAGACCCATTGTAAAAATATTGAGGAATTGCTTCCTTCTTTTCAAATAGACTTAATTAGGCCTTGCTCTTGCCCCCTTTCCTCAGAAGATCACAGCGCTATAAGCTACAAGCAGACATTGGAGCATCTCCAGCATCTGAAGCACTGGCAGCATCCAGTAAGAAACTGTGCTGGATCCACCCTGAGGATTCTAGCAGAGGGTACTGGTGCCAAGCACCAAACACTCCAGTTCTGTGGGGGTTTTCCAGCTCTTCTGTAGGGGTTATCTCCCCCTCGCCTTCCATCTCTTCCCTTGTTATCTCCTCTACCCACTTTCTTTTGCACAAATCCTCCAAGAAACTGAAGGACTCTCAACCACGTACTCCTGCTACATCCTTGCAGCAGCACTTTGCTGTGTTTCCGATTTCAGCTGTCAGCTCTATCAGGCAAAGCCACCGCTTGGGCCATAGTCTGCAAAAAAGCCTTGCACAGCAGACCCATGATCTTGGCAGGAATCCTGAAGTGCTACTATAAAGCTAAGAAATAATCTATCATTGTTACTTTTATTTATCCGGAAGTCCTCTTTAATAGGGCTTGATACTATTACAGTGCTGAGGACAGGCTGGAATTAGACAATAGTACACTCAGCTGGCATCTATTCCCTTGGAAACACATGTAAAAATGCTTTTAATACCTCTCCAGTGCCAATGAATATTCATTAATATGACACAGATGTATACTTAAGTTGAAAATAAGGACAGTAATTAAAGAGCTATTAAGGTTAAAAAGCAACAAAGGAAATTCAGCTACCGAATGAGCTGTTCTGGGATCAGCTTCTAACCTGTCCACGCATGGGGAAGCACAGGTGACCTGACATGTTCTACTTTATTTTACACATAGACAGACTGTGGATTTTGCCTTCCCTCCCCAGACTCTCATGTGGAAGTGCCCTGAAGAATTCAGAAGTCATTTTTCCTGCCCTCTTATAGAACAACTGCACTCTGCTGAGGTGCTGCTGCTCATACTCTGTCTCATTGACTGCTCCAGTGTCATTGAACCAAAATGAAGGGAAACTTTCTGCAGGCTTTTGTGAAGGAAGCTATTTATAAGTGATTGCTTATACTCATTATTTCTACTAAAATAGCCTTGAGGATCTCTGGTCATGATAGCTGCCTTGCTGTAATCTCTGAAAATCTTCATCCCACAGACCATGAAGTTTAAGGCAAATTTCTTTGAGGTTTCACAAAGGTTGCTTTGCAGAGGTGATTTGCAACAGCGATCTGAGCAGTGTGTGCACACAGAGAGTGTGTCATGAGTGAGTCGGGCGAGAGTCAATGGCACTGCTATGCATGGAGGGAGGGATGGAGGAGGAGACATGTCCAAGGGCAGCGGCTGCAGCAGCACTGCAGGACTGAGCTGTCCCATTGTGGGACAAACCCTGTGTAATCTCACCCAGTGTGTCCCAGTGGATGCCCCACTAGACTTCTCGTGCAGGCAGAACCTGCAGGCTCTCAGCAGACCTGTGTCTCTCAGGAACAGGGCAGCAGCTGGGAAACAGCAGCCACCCCAGCTAATAGAGGAAAAGTGAAATGGGCCTCCTCCAACCCCTCCAAGCTCCAGTTGTGATGTGCATCACCTGCTCCCTTTCTGGGGAGGGTCTCTCAGGCTAGTTATGCCACCAAAAACATCAGTTCAGAAAACTAAGCAAACCAGATGGAGAGGCAGACCATTATTTTAATTTCTAGCCCAGCAGCATAAACGTAAGTTAAAAAGTGAATCAACTCATTGGGCTGGTGTTTCAGCCTGCTAAGTGAGGAGAGTTGACTGCATATTGCCTAAATTAGAAGCAGATAATCTGCATCTGCCTTCGCCTTGAGCTAACTCGACTGACACTCTACACAGCAGCGCCTAGTGCAGACACGTGCCTCAAAACAGTGACAGAGCCGTGGCACGAACCTGTCCTGCTTCTCGCAGCCACCTCGGCAATGCTTCCCTCTCCTACACAAGTACGCGTGTCACAGAAGGCAGCCCTGAGCTGCCTTTGTCACCAGGCCAATCAATTTCCTCGGAACTAAATGATAAAATTGTGTTTTCTGCCTGGATTGGCTGGTTTTAGTGGAGGAGGGGATTTTGGTTTCGTTGTGTTTTGTTCGGGGTTTTTTTCCGGAAAAAAATACAATTCTGTGCTTTAGGCAATGTTTTGCTGATTCAGCCTAATAGGGCTTACCCTTCTAATAAGAGAGACTACCAGTGTTTGCTTTTCTTAGAAACCTAACATGAGCATTTTCAGAGGCAGGGGAACGTGATATCTCAGGTCTTATCGATTTTAACCCGTTGCACAGCGATCCCTCGGCTGCACTCTGCTCTAACTCTGGCAGGCTGACGAAACTCAACGCCCGTGAAATCGGCGCGTTCTGTCGGAAGGCGGGCGGGCGTCTGCGAGGATGTGCCGCTCGCTTCCCAGCAGCTCCGTTTCCCACCCCGGGCCACTTCTCACAGAACCACCGGCTTCCCTCCCCGGGCGGTGCGCCCGCGGGGCCGGGCCGTGCCGGCGGGGTGGGGGCTCGGGGTGGTGCCCGCCCGACACGCCCCCTCGGCGGCGCTCGCCTT
>VWZD01000256.1:75119-231527 GCA_013396695.1 Sakesphorus luctuosus
TCGCGGGCGGCGCTGGAGGGCGGCGGCGCCGTCGCCCTCAAGTCGGTGCACGGGGCGGGCCGGGAGGTGCGGCGGTGCGTGCAGCGGTACGGAGCACCCGCCGGCTGCCGCCGCCTGGCCGCCTACAAGCTGCTGAAGGAGGTGACGCTGCTGCAGCGCCTACAGCACCCCGGCATCGTCCAGGTACGGCACGGCGGGGAGCTGCGGGAAGTGCTCCCGCGGCAGGGCGGGGAGCGCGGTGCCGGGGTTGAGCTGGGATCGCCCGTGTTGTCCCTGCTATCCCCCGGCAGCCCCGACCTGCTGGCGCTGGCAGCGGCATCGCCCCGACCGTCGCTTATACTCTCTCCCTCAGCTGCACGGTCAGTGCTATGAGAACAGCGGAGATGCTGAACTACGCGTCACAGCCATGCTGGAGCTGGGATCCCCCCTGGAGATGATTCAGCTCCTGCAGACCCCCTGGGAGGAAAGATTTAAAGTAAGGAAACAAAACAAAGGAGTTTTATCAGTTGGTTTTAGACCACAGATTGGGTAAATGTGAAGAGCCGGTGGTGCCTGATGGAGCAAACGGGATTCTCCTGCTGACACTCTGCTCCCGCAAATTGCCCGTAGATTGTTTCGCTTTCACTCGTTTTAAATCACATTAAAACAGCCCTAGCCTGACGTCCCACAGTTAGTTTCCTTCTCTCTAGAGCGATGTTAGAACTACATCTGGGATGAGACAGACACAAATTCGTGGTCAGTGCTGAGGTGGTGGTTAATACCTGCTGTTACACTATATCATTAGTTTTTCTTCTCTGTTATGTATATGCAGAGAGACTTTGGTAGCAAGCCCCCTCAGCAGGTTGGGTCTGACTTGGGAAAGCCACCTCACTGTGCTCCGAGTTGTTTGCTGTGTGTTACCTGTTTTAGGCAGCAAGCTAAGCAACCTGTCCCTCACCATGTGTTTGTATGGTCTTTCTAATCTTGGCCCTTTAGGTTTTACTGTAGAACAAAACCTACTAAACTGCTTTTCTCCTGCTGTAGCTGCTAAGATTGCAGCCCTGCTAGTGAGATCTACCCTGTCTCCTGAGCATGCTGCAAAGGGACCCATGTGCTGCCCACGAACATAAATGACTTATGACATGACATTTATTTTGGTTATAGCTTGTATTACAGTTTGTCTCAAAGGCTCAGTTGGGGATTCACTACTACTTGTTTAGATCCCAAGAGGAAAGAGAGCATCATATAGGAGCATGGGTATCTTAATGTCAGCCAGAAATGCTTTGGGCAAAATAAAAGCACAACAAAAGTCCTAAAATAAAATCCCTGCCCACATGTGGTCCTTAATGTTGAAGAGGAGTCTTGCCATCCAAGCCGGAGGGGGAGTGTGGCAACTCTGCTCGCTCTGCTGTGAGATGTGGAGCTGGGATTTTTCTGATTGCTAAACAAGTTAAAATAGCATCCAGAATAATTTCTCCTGGCTTGCGGAGTTCTACTTCTGCTTACAAACAGTTTTGTATTGGCTTCTACAAGGCTTTCCCAGCAGCTCATCTTCCCAAATGTGCCGAAGTCTCCTGCAGAGCTACAAACTCATGACGCTTGATTAGCTGGTGGTAAGGTCTGGTACAAAGGCATTAAAGATTTTAGTAATATCTTTACTGATGAAGACACAAATTCAGAATTTGCACTGGTACTGTCTAGTCCTGTTTCCTAATTAGGGTGTCTAAACATATGGGATTCCCCTGTGATGAGCCACATCAGATACCAGCAATTTTGCGAGCTGTTCCAAGGGAAAAAACCCTCGCCCTACGCAGATCACTATCAACAGCGGTGAGGGGTGGCATGAGGCTGCCTGGCACACCTAGCTGAGGATACAGTTTGTCTCATGCCAGGACTCCTCATACTGAATGAAAACTGCTGAAAAAGCTACTACAGCAAAGTGCTGGTGCAGTATAAACTCACTCTTCTAGCTCTAGTTTATTTAAAAACAATTTAATGAGCTTTCTGCTGTGTCAGTATTGTTTGACCTTTCCCTGCTGCCAGAAGGTCGACTTGAAAGCAAAAAAAACTGGTAATAAATGTATTATATGAGTAATTCTTCAGAAGCATGATTGTGTGCCTAAATTCATATTGCTGAGTGATGAATCAAGGCATGAATCTGGTATTAATGACCATGGAGCCTCAGTCTGTATGGAACAGCATGAGGGAAGGGAGGAGAATCTATTAATTCTCTTCCAGAATGAGAAAAACTCTTCTGATTTCAGCTAGCAAATCAGTATAGCTCCTGAAACATGAAGGCTGCTATTGTTTTCCTCACAGCTTTCTCCTCTAGTTCTTCTAAGTACAAATGTCTCTTTTTGTATACACACATTTGTAAAAAATGTTGCTAAACTACTTACCAGTCAAATCCTGTGGCAATGTTGATAATAAATTTTGTAGCTTACATATAATCACCTTTTAAGTTCTATATGTTTTTTCTTTTTTAATTTCATTGAATGCACTCCCCTTTGTTCTACTTCCAATTTAATAGCTGTTTTTCATCTGTTTTTTCCATGCATATTCATCTTCTCTTTCTCAGATTTGCCTCAGTCTTGTGAAACTGCTGTTTTACTTGGCACATTCCCCCCTGGGTTCAATAGTCCTCTTGGATTTCCAGCCGAGGCAGTTTGTAATGGTGGATGGAAACCTGAAAGTGACAGACATGGATGATGCCAGCACTGAGGAGCTGTCGTGCAAGGAAGATAATGACTGCACACTTGACTTCCCTACCAAAAGCTTCCCTCTCAAATGCTCTGCAGTTGGGAAATGTGAAGGAATAAATGAAAAGAAGAATCTTTTCAATGCATATCGGTATGTCCAGCTAGGTGGGGGAAAATCTGGGGTAGTTGAGCTCACACTCTGCCATGTAGCCTCCAGCATCTTGTGTTTCTTCCGTTTGGTGATTCCCCTCACCTCTGCCAAAGGGTAGTTAAGGATCACTTTGAAGCAAGTTATTTTCCTTATAAGGCAGAAAAATAGTGCAGTTGTCTGGTGAGGATGAAGGCATCTCTCTTCTGCTGCTCCCTTTCCCCAGTGCCCTCTAGAAACTTGCCCCAAAGCTTGCACCTCTGAATTGCTGCTTGCCAAACAAGCCCTGGTGCTTGACATTCACAGGCTGTGTTTGCTGAAAGCAGTGGCAGCATGGGCTACCTGACAAAGCCCACCAGCTTTGAGTTCCTGTTGTTTGGAACAGGCTGGCTGACTCTTCCCTCGAACTCAGAATCTCTCTGTAGATACTGTGGGCACCTATGGAAGAGTAGTGGAACACGTAGCAGGCAAGGAGCTGAGGCTGCTACAGCACTCCTTGTAGGCCATCAGCTGAAAGCACAGGGGCTTCTGCTCACCATTGGTGCTTGGCAGGTCAAGTACTGGGAGGAAGCATTGGCGGTTGGATAGTTACACAGAAGGACTTAGTATGGAAGCCTGAATTTCCAAGATTCAGTTTAAACAGCAAATCCCTGCACTGATTATTGCAGCCTCACAGTTGCACTTGTCTCTTGTACACTTGTCTCCCTAGAATAGGAGTTTTGTGAAAGGGTCAGAAAATGAGTCATCCTGCCTTTCCAGGGGAAATAAGAATGCCAGACCTTTTCAGGGCAAGAGAAAGGTCTTACTTGAGTCTTCTTTTCTAGTGTGGGTTTTGGTTTTTTTTTTTGTACTGGGAAATGCATTGCTTAGTGTAGAAAAAAGGCCCCAGGGAATGAGGGGAAGCTTTGTTGTGTGGACCTTTGCAAGGTAGATTTCACGTGGTAGTTGGCAGCATGTGGTGCTTCAAGGACCAGGCTTTCAGCCCAGCTCACAGGAACCATCTGTGAGGCACCAAGATGTGCTCAAATATAACTTTATAACCAAAGCAGACTTACTAGTTGCATATGGATAATCAAGTCACGGGAAAATGCAGACAACTTAATTACCAGGGAAATTAAGCTACTGCATTCTAACCAGTCTGTGGGACTGTTTTGCAGGTATTTTTTCACCTATCTTTTGCCACACTCTGCACCACCAGCTTTGCGGCCCCTTTTGAGTGATATTCTGAATGCAACAGGTACCAGCCAATATTTATAAGCTTCTTTATTGGAACTCTCTGAAAGGTATTTCATGGAATTACTTATCTTTGTCATCTTTTTCCTTAAATGTAGGAGATTTACGATACGGGATAAATGAAACTGTGAAAGCTTTTGAAAAGGTTTTACATCTGTACAAGTCTGGGCTCTATCTGCAGAAAAGACCTCTTCTTTTAAAAGGTACCTGATTTTGAAGGCATTAAGTAGTGTAACTACTGAGGGAGTGATGAACTTGGTAGCTGGTCAAATTCTGATCTCCCATACATTCAGGCAGTGTATAGTCACTAGAAGAGAACACCAAAATTGTCTTCTTTTTGAGCAGCCCTTTGTTGTTTTTTCATGGGACCCATGCATGATTGCATTGCTTTGCAAAGTAAAAGCAGTGCAGACAATCTGGCCTACAGATGGACGTGTGTTTGCGCTGCTTCTGAATACTCCTCTCACAATGAGCATCAGTGTTTAGAGTGAATGTATTTGGGATGCTAAACCAGAGCAGCAAACTGAGTGGCTCCTGTCTGTTCTGGCATCATCTTATCCTGTGGACCAATTGGTCTGTTTTCTGGATTTCCCATTTCACTGAGTGGCTTCTGTTGCTGAGCACAGGTTATTTTGGGAGCATACAGTGGGGAAGTGCCAACACTGAAATGAGTGTGGCAGAGTGACTGGGACCACTTTATATTGGACCTGTGGATGGATAAATCAACCTTTATGAGGGGCATTCCTCTGAAAAGAACCCATTTGGTGGTAGAGAGGAAGGCTTCCAAAGGACAGTGGTTACTGTGGCTTGCACTTTCCTGAGAGTTCACATGTAATGGTGGGGAGGTGATTGTGGTTTGCAGAAGAAAATCTCTTGACATGTGAAAGAAGTAGAATTTTCACTGTTATGAACAAAGATACCTAGTCGTTTGCATGGAAGAACCAGCAGCTTTAACAGGAATTACTGGTATTTTCCAACAACACCTACCTGTTGGCTTCATAACTGGCCTAGTAGCAGTGTGCCAAAGTGATCACCATCCTAGAGGTGTGGGAAGGTGGGGAGAGACTCTTAGCAGTCAGTGAACAATAGCCTGAACAGCACCTGCTCAGGCTTGTCAGGTCTTTTGTCTGGTCTCCTTGTCAGGAGCAGGATCTGGCCTCCCTTTCCCATACTGGGGTTCCGAAATCTCCTGTTTCTGTGGATGGCAACCACAATGGGCGGGTCAGCATGTGCCCCATGAAGCTTGGTGCAGGTTCTGTGCTGAGCTGCTTCTGCTGTTGAGGTGGGGGTGTAGGAGAGGCTACTGTGAGGTTGGCTTCTCTGGATAAGAAATTGAGGGCTTATGGGTTTGTGCAGCAGTCTCCTCTCACCCACCCATGCTTTTGCACCCCTGTTCCTTCACCCTTGAGAGCTCTGCCCCCTCTCCTACATCTGTGGGGGAATTGCTGTCCTGTGCTCCATAGAAGAACCAAAAGGCAGGATTTGGGTATCTTAACTTTGCAGCTCCACCCCCATTCCATCTAGTCAGGTCAGTTCAGTCTATCACTATCACATTTCTTTTAAGAGTTTCACTGTAGTGCAGCACACAAAGCATAATAACTAGTCTCTGAAAGTGCACTTCAAGTGTTTCCCTAGACACCTTCTTTCTGTTCCCAGACTACATCTCCCTAAAGGGTTTCCGAATAGTGGAAGGAGAAGACTACAAGTGCTGGCCCTCCTACAGCCACCTGGGGTGCCTGCTGTCTATTCACAGTGCTGAGGAAGCTGCTGCAATTTGTAACTCCCAATCACAGTGTCAAAGTTTCGTTGTCACCCAGCAGAGGACGTGGACAGGTGAGCTTGGGCAGATGTGACATGTACTGCCATGTGGTGCCCCTGCTTCCTCAGTTGTGAGTGCGGGTGGTGCTGCTGTCTTCCTCCACAGTGCCTTGAGTCTGCAGGGGCATATAAAAGCTTCCTTCCGTATTCTCAAGATCACATAGCTGCCACTGTGGGCATGCAAAAATCCCCTGAGTATTTGTAAGGAGACACAAGGGAAATTATATTCCCCTTTTGCACCTTTTTTCCTCTACAAATATTGCACAGGACTACTGGGTATTGTTAAACAGTTACTTATTTCTTGCAGAGATGGCTTCACTTTGGTGTTAGGCTAAGCAATCCCTGTGGTATGTATGGTTTGCAAAGCTGTGGGGTTTTTAGAGATGAAAGAATCCATGTAAAAGAAGGTGGTTGTTATTGTTCTAATTAAAAGAATCATAGCTTACAAGTTGTTATCCCCTTTATCAAAACTAAAGCCCCAAGCCAAGGGATTTCCAGAATGTCCCTGTAATTAGCTCTGATTATAGCCTCTTACAGTTAGCATGTTTTCGGAATTATTATAAATGATCTCATTTAGCTGACACTTCAAGCGTGCGCTAAATTGTTTCTTAAAGTGAAACACTAAATGAGGTAAATGGGTGTTTTTGCCCACAATGGTACCGAAGAATCATGTTTTGTCAGCTCACATGACATTTTAAAAAAAACCCCAAACTACCAAAAACGCAGCTTTTCTGTGGGCTTGTGTGCAATTGGCATGTGGTGAACTAGTGACATGAGAGCGCTTGCATGGATGTGACATAAATCAATTTGAGCCGGCTTCACACCAGCAATGGATTGTGTGAGTTGTGCCTAATAGGGCTCATCTGGCTTCCTCATGGGGCAGCTGTTAGTTGCTGTGTGCGATGCCTGCCTGGAAGGAATCTTGCTTGATGTGGCAGCGAGGATGCAGAAGCACATGGGACAGAGACACTTTTATGCCGCACCTGACATCCCACACCATGCCTGCAGTCTTTATCCCTTCCTTATATTTTTCTTCCTCACAGTTTTACAGCCCAACTTTGCAGCCAAAGATGCAAAAAGTGTGTGGCTGAAATGCCAAGTGCCTAAAGTTTGCTGGTTGGATTAATGAGAGCTGTTGGGAATGTGCTAGTCCCTCTTAGGGCAGCTTGGTAAAGCAAAGCAAGACGTAAAAGCCTCTGGGGCCAGATGCTGCATTCCTTGTGCACACTCTGTGAGCATCTGGAGTTTGCTGGGCATATAAAACACATCCATGGCAGGGCAGAGTGACCCTCTGTTGAGCAAGCAGTGTGTTCCTGTGTCGTTTGCAATAAATAGCACGGGTCAAGGTGAGCCTATCTCCTCTATTAAACTTGTGTTTTTATTTCCTTTCCAGGACGTCCACTCGCCTCATTTCAGAGTAGCTGGACTGATTTAATACCAGATACTAATGCTGTAGTCTATATTAAACGTTCAGCTTCCTCAGGGGAAAGACTTTAAAGACAATGAGATCACATAAAATGATCCTGGGAGGAACAAACCGCTGGGATGAATTTCATCTGCTGGAAAGAATGACATGTTTTATTTTGCTTTGGGATGGGATCTCCCTGCCAGCTCAGATAGAGTCAAATGCTGCTGTCTCCTTGATCAAAGCTCAGATTTCTCATTGCTGCTCTGCTAGCTTGTTTTCTGTTCCCACACTGCTGTTCCACATAAATGGTCCCAGTTTTAGTCAAATGTTGCTAGACTGTGCAATACTTAGCTTTGCTGCTTTGGCGAGCTTGTCAGTCAAGAAATAGAAATAGCTGCAAGGAATCCAGCTTGGGTAGGCTTAGTTATTTCAGTCATCTCCAAAAATCTATGGACAATGCAGTTTGGAGAAGGCAACAGGTCTTCTGCAGCTACCAGCTGGGATTTCATACCACTGCAAATGTAAAGGACAGGATTTCAGTTATAGGGCCAAGGGTGCAGGGTGGGGATCCATAACCAGAGGTTGATGATGGGGGTGGTCTTCCAAGGAGGATCTTCATTCAGTTCCTTCCAGTACAGGGGAGGGAAGTGGTGTATAGATCAACTCTGGATCCAAATGTCTGCATGTTTGGATGCAGGATTTGGGTTTGATCCTATGTAATTTTTAATACCAGCTCCCATGTATCAACCTTGAAGGTTTTTCTCTGTTACTTTCCATGAAAGAGTGAGACATTCAAATTATTTATGTGTAAGGTGTGACTTTGTATGATAAAGAATTGCTACATTCTAAGCATGCTGTGAAAAGTGTGTTTTTTCTTTAATTGTGTAAGTCTTTACTGCAAACAAATGAAGAAATGTGTTTCCCACCTTCAGCTCACCTAGCATCACCCCACTCCTGAGGCCAACCTATACATGCTCTAAGCAGTGTATGAATGTTGCTGAGCCCCTCTGACACTTGATGCTCTGTAGCCCTGCGTGTAGAGAAGACAGTCTGGTCCCAAGAGCCTCCTGCAACTGCCCCTCACTAAAACTTTAGATGTGGCCTCTGAAAAATAGATGGGGGTTAGTGTAATTTCAGACTATAAGAGGTGGCAATGGAAGCGCATGGAAGCAGTGACTATACAGTACCTCTTCTGCTGTAGCGTGGTCGGGGAAGGCCCAGATCGCCACTGACCTCACGTCTTACAGGGAAAGTCCCCGGCCTTTGTGCAGGAAAGCCACGCTGCAGCCTCTGTGTGACGCCACATTGTTGTCTGCTTAGCCCACACTGAAAATGACAGCTTTTGGAATACAGCCATTGACTCCTTGTAGCCTCTAACGGTGTGGCCATTTCCATGTGGGATCTTGTAGCAGCTGGGGCAACCCCCTGCCTGAGCTCTTGCCTGTGGTTGAGCTGTGTTTTTGATGGTCTGGCCCTGTGTTTCCTGGTGCAGGACCTCACCTTTCAGCTCGTTAGTACTCAATTAACCCACACCAATGCCATTGCATGGGAGCTTTCTCATGCACTATAACCCCTGCTGCTTACTCTGGGGCTTGAGGACTCTGATAGTGATACCAATTAATGAGAATTCCTAGTTAGCACAACAAGAAGGCTTTTAGTGATGGCCACATTGCTGCAGGCTTTGTGAGGGCAAGGATTTTTAAAAGGACATCACAGATCACTCTCTCCATTACAGTGGGTCCTGTGGAAGTTGAAGAAAGTCCTTCCAGGGGTCCGCTATTGTTCTACCTCGATCCTACTGAGTAGGGCTTCAGACATCTGTTGTGTGGTGCTCTGCATTAGCAAGAGGTAATGGGAGTTTATTCTGTATCTCTCAGCCTCTTGAGATACACATCAGAAGTATTCTCCAAAGCAAGGGCAAGGGCCAGTCTGGGGTCATTTCGGAGAGGAACAAACAGAATGCAAAAGTTGAAGTGATTCCAGTTTGTCCCATCTTAAAAATAACTCCTGGTTTAAAAAAAAAAAAAGAGTGTGCTTTCGTTGTGTGATTTCACATTGCAGATTTCTCTGTCAGGTTTTCATTGTAGGTTGCCTGCCAGGAAGTCAGGTCTACCCCCCAGCAGACAGTGGAGGTGCAGGATATGGCAGTGTCGCTTGTATAAATGTGGGTTCCAGCATCAAACCTGCAGTTAGAGCCTGGGAGCAGAGACCATGTCATCCTGTCTTGAAATTTTTGAGCAGATGATGCTAACAAGTAATAATAAATAAATAAATAAATAGATAGATAGATAGATAGATAGATAGATAGATAGATAGATAGATAGATAGATAGATAGAGAAGCTAGGCTTCAAAGAATCACAGTGCTCAATCTGCTGTTCCCACAGCACATGGCTTTTTGTAGGATGTTTAGACCACCCTCTGCAAACGGGTAGGTTAATTCTTATAGCCTGAACCCTCATGTGCACATTCATTCTGTGCACAGAGAAGTGACTAGGGCACAAGCATGCCCTCATGTCCAATGCTGTTCATGTCCTTGAGCCTTAGAGAATGCTGCAAATATGCTGGTAAAAGTGTATGTGCTGATTTTCTTTGTACTTCTGTGAAGCTCCCCATGGCACTGGTGAGTGTGCTAGCTTCAGTCTGGTGAGGTGACACCCCACTGCAGCCCAGTGGTGCCCAGTGAATGCTGGCTGATGGAAAATGTTTTCTCACTCTGCCACATCTCGAGCTATAGTTTGACATGCGTTTGAGGAAACACAGTCATTAGAAAAAGCAGTTCCCAGCCTGCTTTTTCCCAGATTCTTGCTGTTATCATCTGCTAAGAAACTTTTACCAATGGCTGTGCCAGTTTAAAAGCATGTAGGATTATTTCTCTGCTAGCCTGCAGAGAGCAGATTGTGCCCCCTGAGCTTCAGGCAGTTTGCAGGTGGTTCGGGTGCAACTTCTGTGACAGGTCTGTCCGAAGCACACAGACTGCTCACAAAACTCAGGGGAGGCTAAAGCAACAAGTATCTTCTCTACAGCTTTTGGACCCATGTGGTTGTTTTGTAGTGCACTATCTTTATGTCCTGTCTCACTCAGTCATGCAGTCTTTGTTCATCCTATCCTTTTATTAAATGATAGCTTCCTCAAGCAACTTCAGACTTTCAGTGGCAGTGAAAACTTCAGTGCACCACTAAAATTTGTTTCAGTAGCTACGGTACATACAAACTCAGATATAAATATTTGCTGCCCTTAAAACTCGCAGTTGCTGGAGTCAATTGTCTGTGCTATCACTGATCAGTATTTCAGCCACCATTGTGGAATATGTAACAGAGGAAAGTGCTTGGAAGGAAGCAGCAGGGGATCAATTGCAATGGAAACCATGTGTGCTGGAGGAATAATATTTACCTAAATGTGTCTATCACATCTTCCCAAAGGATGCTGCCTTTAGGAGAGAATGGATATGAAAATGTTGCCTCCATAGACAAAAGTTAGAAATACCATTTTTTCAAAGACAAACTTTAATATTCTTAATTAATTTCATATTGTAATAACAAAGATAAAGCCACATCCATCAAGGGTAATACCATATACTCCAAAGATATAAACCACAGTTTAATTAATAGGAACAGATGCTGCATTACTCATGTTCAGTATGTTTGCACAGGCGTTTATATGACTGGTGACTTCATAAAAGATTGAAAAGCAGAGCAATGGAGACAGAGCCCAGTAATGAAAAACAACTCCTGGTGCATCAGGCAAGGTTCAAGTACCAATAAATGTCATACTTGTATTCTTACATGGCATATTCTGCAAACTTTGATGCTCGATACTCTAAGCAATGCTCAAATGGATGAACTTTCAAGTTAGTTTGTGGGAAAAAAAGAGCAATTTATCACAGGCAGCTTTAGGCTGGATTAACGCTGATTTCTGTAAGGGCTCCTATGATTTCATGTACCAAGCACTGATCTTTGTGGCCAGAAGTCAGAGTGCTTTGGTCCTACTGGGTCGAAAGAGCTGGTTTTGGGCTCCAGTTTGAGGAATTAGGGAAATGTAACTAGCATCCAGAATGGCCCATCATGATGGGTTTGTAGGACTTCAGAGTGGATCCTCCCTGCTAACTGTAGCACTTGCAGCAATCTTTCTCCTTGGTTCCATTGTCCCAGTGTTCCAAAGTGCCACCACAAGCAGTGTGGAGATGGGAAAATTCACAGAAGAGAATTTTATGAGAAGTTACCACAGGCTTGTCTGCCTCTTCTGCAGCACGTAGTTAGTCCAGCATGGTGGATTTCCCCTGAATTACAGCTCTTGGCTAATGAGAAAATGCATCAGGTTACATCAAACAGGTCTGGATGTATCAAAGAGGGGTGATAGCTGGAGAGAATGACTGCCAGACTCCTCTGCTTGGAATTCAGCTCCTGGATCTGTGTGAGAGGTCCAGGCAAGGGCTTGTGCTTTGGAGCCTCTGGACACTCAGTCCCCCAAGCCAGCCAACCTAGATGGCAAAAATGCTGGGTTTATTGGTAGGGAAGCATCTTGGCTTATTTTTGGAGGAGCTGGAGGTGCTGATAGTATTTTAAGATATATATGTGCTTGGCCTTTTTGGCCACCAAGTTATAACCCTTCCCTGTACCCAATACCTGAACTGCCCTATCCTCACCCACTCCCAAGTACCATAACCACTATTCTTCACCACCCTCAAATCTATACTTGGTGGCTGCACGCTCTCGGGTCTCTCTCATTTATTTACCCCTCTGGTCTCCAGTACACTACTTGTACACCCCTTGTAGACCCACACCCTCAACATCCACACGTGGCCCCACAGCCTCTTATCTTTGCTGCAAACGCATAGACTCACAGAATCATAAAGGTGGGAAAAGACCTCTAGGATCATTGAGTCCAATCATTACGTCGTCTCTGCCAAGTCCACCACTAAACCATGTCCCTAAGTGCCACATCTACACAGTTTCTGAACAATTCGAGGGATGGTGTTTCCACCACTTCCCTGGGAAAGTAGTACCACAGAGGTGGTAAGTAGGGCTGGGGAGCCCATATTTCTATACTGTCAGAGGTCAAATACCCCTGTGTGTGGCAGGAAGCCACATCTGAAAGGTGTAACCACAAGATCAGCCTGCCTTTGATTTGTAACCTCTCTTTTCATTTACCATTGATAGTTTTTAGATTGGCAAATGCTAAATACAATGTAGTAATAGCTTCCTGCAACCAGGGTGAAAACTGTGCATCAAAACCACATTGCCTTAACCACATTGTATTAGTCACATTGTGCATCACACCTTCCAAATCCAAGTCTAGACAAGGCTTAAGAAAATGTAAATTCGTACATTATGTTACATTTGTCAGTATTTATTCTCAAACCTCATCAAAATCAATAGGAGTCTCAAGTAGACTTTTTGGCTGAAATCTGTTGCCCTACTTACAATACTGGAAATGTAAGATACAGACTCAAAATGAAGTTAAACATCAGCAATCCCCAAAACTACAAAACAAACACCCAAATTTCCAAATTCTTGAATGTGTAAGTTACATCTCCTACATAATGTCTTTAGCAAGTGAATTGTTTTTCTTTGGTGGGAAAAACCCTCCTGCATATTCCCTCACTACTTCAGATGACAGATCAGAGAGTTCAGGCTTAGATTAAAAGCTTGATAATGAAACCTGGGGACACAAGTTTATCATCACATAGGGTAGCCAGAGAGGCAGTTTATGAATGTCTTGGGAACAGTGGGGTGCAAAGGAAATTCTCTTGGACCTACAGTGGAAAATTCCAAGGAACATTTCGGCATTACTGCTATGTCTCATCCAGTGCTGTTCCTCATTCACTTGGGGACGGAGTCATGTACTCCCACTCCTAATTAATCTTGTCCTTGTTTGTTTGTTCTGATTCTTTAAATACACAAGAAGCAATTCATGGTCCCTCCCAGTGGAGTTAATGCCACGGTTTGCATTCTTCTGGGCTTGACTCTTTCATTCTGTCTAGCAAAACTATTGTTACATGACTATGACTATTAACATCACCTCCAAAACAAAGCAGTGGCACTAGCCTGAATTCACTTGTACTGTAGAGTACAAAATCCCAAAAGTGCCAAACTCCAAAGTTTTATTGGCACAGCTACTGGCCAGTTGAAGATGTACTCTGGAAATTGCCTAATCATTGCAACTGGTTTGTTTGCTTGCTATATGGAAACAACAGTTGAAGTCCCTACTAAGACCCTTATAAATCAGCAAAATATTCTTTGATTCACCCAGAGAACCTCCAGTAAAAGCTGCTTCCAGCACAGGACAACTAACTTTTCCTTTAAAAAAAGAAACAGTTTAAGAACTGCATTTCAATAAATAGTTTTATTTTATTTTAACCAAGTGCTTCATCTTTGAAAGGAATTGGTAAAGACAACATGGCAGCATAAGGATTCAACTCTCCTCCTCACCTTCTGTTTTCCTGCTGATAGTGGCTGTCATTCCAGCTAATGGAAAAGCCCATGTGCACATGCCAGTGATGCCTCCAGGGAAAAGGAGGACAGCCTGCAAAGCTTCACTGCGAAGGACCCTGCAGGATGTCACCAAGGCTGTCAAGGGATCTGCCACACATAGGGAGGGGAGATAGAGACAGCATCCTCCCAGCATCACCCTGACACTGCCCCACCAGGAGATAAGGTGGTGGCTGGGGCAGTGGCAAGCGGTCAGGAACTGTCAGGATGCATCTGCCCACAAGAGGAGGGTGGAGGCACCTCATGTAGGGAGACTGCCCGCCCATTGCTGTGTCTGCCAGTGTGCATGGAGACGGAGCACTGGCACCCACAGACCCAGACTGGGACCAGCTCCCCCCGTTTTGACATCTTTCAGCCCATGGTCTGAAGTATCGCTGTCCTGGGGCTGATTCTGATGGTGATGTGCTAAGAAGTGCAACAGCCAACATACACTGTAGCTTCTGTTTAAAATACAGATATCAGGAATTCTTTGGAGCCGTTGTTTAGCAAAGGAGCTTCAGTCCTGCCCGTCTGTAGATGAGCTATCTTGGGAAAGGGGAATTGTTCCCATGCCAGGAACCAAATCAAAGTTAAACCTTCATTCTTAGAAGTGCAGTTTTACCTTGCCTGACCTTCCCATCCTCCAGAGGACCCTAAACTTGAGAGGATTGGCTTTGCACGTTCATGCACAGAAAAGAATAGGGAGAACAAACAAAACACCCCACCCTCTTCCACTTATGTAAGATCAGAAAGAGAGTGTAGGCTAAGCCCAGAGGACTGGATTTATGGCTTCAGAAGAACCTAGTTATTAAAATGTTATGAAAGTTTTCCTCTCCTTTAAATGCATAAATATGCAGATGAAAGGAGACATGTGATCTGGCCACTGGCCATGCTGCTGCAGGCTCAGTCCAATTATCAGCTGCCAGCTCTGCTGCATTTTAAGTGGTGAACATGATTAAAGATACAAAGACAATTGAAGAAAGTTAGATCAGTTCTTCAGGCCTGCTTCTATTTTATAACCACATGGCAGCTTGGCCTTGAGACTAAATCTGCCCTTAGAAGCTAAGGGAGAAAAGTTCTGCTGATCAGACGGGTTTTTCAACCACAAGCTCCATGTGCTCTTGAATTCATCATTTTCATAGCAAGCTATTTGCCAAGGCAAACTGTTTCCCTTCCCCTGTCTGAGGAAAAGGGGGGTCTGAAGGGAGGAAGGATGCAGGTTGCACCAGGTGTTTGGGGGAGTTTAGGCACTGCAGAAGCATTGCCCAAATATTCAAACTCTCCCAATCAGAGAGGTGCGAACTTGTTTAAAACAAGTTGCAAACCCAGCGTTTTCCAGGGCTGCTTCTTTCCCTCGGTTCAGGAAATATTGTCCGGAAAACCAGATGGTCTCATGCTTCCAGAGGAGAGTCACAGTCCTGTGGGCAGGACAAGGAACTGGGACGCCTCTTCCAGAGCTGCCAAGTTTTTGAGTCAAGTGTCATTGCCATTGCAGCAACAGCAAGGCCAAACAGTCTGGCAGCATCTGTCCTTTTGTCATCTGTATTCACTGGGGGACAGAGCCTGGCTCTGCAAAGTGACAGACCCATCAAGTGTCATGCTGGGTGTGAATCTCATGCTGTGGGTTTTTGCCTCAATGCTTCCCACAGCTATGGCCGGGTCTTGTGCTGTCCCAAGCCTCACCCCCATCCCAGGGCTCACTACATGGATGCATCTGCCTGGCTCTTCCTGGGAGCTGCTGTCAAGCTGCACCATGCCTGGGGACTTTAAAAGTGGCAGGCTTCTGAGTAACTTGTTTTAGTGTTGTTTCATGGCTTTTCAGGATGACATGTCTTTCCAGAAGACAGATGTGGCTGGTTTTTAGCACCTTCGCAAGTGTGGCACAGCTGTCCCATACAGTCCTCGGAGTGAGTTGGTGTCTGCACAGCTGCCATGGCCCATCCCCAGACTCTCTGTAGTCACTGCCTGCCTGCACATCCCTTGGACGAGCACAGAAGCTCTGCACTAGCTCAATCTGCTGGATGGCAGATTGGTACCCATGCATGTGGCTTCCCCAGAGAAGGCTGTTTCTTAAGCCACGTAGCAATTTATGCTGGAAGGTTTCCCCTTGCTTCAACTTTGTCAAGAAATCCTATTTCATTTGTGTTCTACTGTTGCTCCAGCACAGCCCCAGTTTCAGCTGGGATTTCAAGATGCCTTAGATATGCATTGACTGCCTGTGCAGGCTCCCTGAAGGGACACCCTGCCCTAAGGCACCCTGTGCACCCCAGCTCCCAGCAGCCCACTGTGGTGTTTCCAGGAGCCTGCTTTGCCAGGGCCCATTGCTTGGGTGCCACCAAGCCATGCCCCAGGGCACTGCTGTCTCTGTGAAGGAGCTATGGTTCTCCAGGGCCACATGGCCATGGCTCCATCCTGCTGTGGCACCACCAAGCCATCAGCACGCTGTGCTGTGCCCAGACACCTCTGCCACAGCTATGGAATCTCAGCAGTGTTTCATGGCAGCTACAGCAGAGGAGCAGTCTTGACCCTCGCTGTAATCAACAGAGGGAAACAGGCCCCTTCCGGGACAATGCATTTGACACTGTTAAGTATCTACTCCTGCAAGGGATGAATTACATCCTCAGAGCACCTATTGATTATAGACGCAGCCCAGGGTGACTAGTTCAGACACAGACTTGTGAAATGAATCCTAGTCCAGCAGCCTGTGCCAATACTTGTCTGTGTAAGCAAAGAAATACTGCTGGTGCATTCCATGTGCTGCTGGAAATGTGACTCTACCCTTCTGCTGAGCCAAGGTCTTCATATGTGAGAGGCTAGGAAGAGGGGAGCCAGGCTGTCTCCTTACCCCCCTGATTTATGAGCTAGATACTAACAAAGCCACTTCATCCTTTGAAAAGGAGCAGCACACGAACGCCTGTAGCTCTGTCTTCCCAAGATTAGGGCCTCCTCTAGTTTCTTGCTGATTTAACTGTTATCCATCCAACCAATAAATCGAAGGGAGACAAAGCTGGGAGATAAAAGTGATTATTATGTCTCATACCTGGGTAGCCCCCGCAGCTCCCTGCCCTACTGCACAAGCTTTGGGGTTTTAGCCTCCTTACATCATGTTTGTCAAAACATAAACAAATTAACAAAAGGCATCTCCATTGTGCCAAAGTTATGCCTTAGGAAGCCCCACTATAATTTTGTGTTCCTCTCAAAAGTTTCCTGTTTCATTGGTGGGACTGGAGCACTGCTGTTGTTCCCAGATAACCAAAGACCGAGTTTGTGATTATAGATTTGCTAAGGTGGAAATTTGCATTTTCCTTATTCTGCTCTCCTGGCACTGCTTCCCAGTTCACATTCTCTCTTTTAGGAATAAAATAATGTTGTGTACTAACTGCTCATTAAAGGCTATTTCAGAACATAATCTCTTTCACTGTTTTGCAAAATAAACATGCCTCATCCTGGATATGATTCCATTGCAAAAGATAAACAAAATGGGGCAGTTATCAGTGCTAACTATCCTATAAAGGCCATACCATACTGATCCAATACATATACAGTCAGGCCATGGAACTCTTTTTTTCCTAACACATTAATAATGCATAAACATGCTACTCTTTCTAGTCTCAACCGGATGCCTCTGCATTATTAGCCTATCTCACTAATATATTCTCTGGCAGAGAAAAAGAGGATTAATCACATGCAGGGAATGGCAGGGATATATGTATTTTAATAATTCTCTGTTTTCTGTTCTCAGCATTTGTTTCCACTTAAACATGAGGACAGGGCTGAGAAGGGGCTGCCTGTCAGCCTGCTGGCTCTTCCCTTTGCTCCTTCACAAATGCTTCTGAGTTGTAGTACAGCCTGGACTTCTGAGAGCCTCTGCCCCTGAAGTCAAATGTTATCTGTATATTTGCATCTCAACCCTGTTATCAACTTACTGTTTATCCACACTGCAGACATATAATAACATTCATTTTGGGCTAGGGAACTGTTAAATGGATTGGTTCATCGGCTAAGGAAAAAAAATGCGTGTGACTACATTTACAAGCCCAGTTCACATTTAAAAATCTCCTTTTTTATCAGCAAATGGCAGGAAGGAACACAAATAATTAAATTCCAGTGTGAGAAGAAACAGGAGCATCTGATTCTGTATCTGTCAAGCCAAAGCAGCATCTCATCACTGCCAAGAGGGTGTCACAAACTCCTTGTCTGCCCTTGCCTCTGTGCTTCTGCCGGGTACCTTGAGCTCCTGCTCCCTGAAAACCAGTATCACCAACTAAAATGGAAGAAAATTTTCTGAGCAAGGAAATTAAAATAAGTATGTGAGGTTAGTGAAAAAAACCTGGCTGGACAAGTGCAAGAGGAAGGGAGAAATTACTGAATAGTTATAATACATTGGTAAAGAAAGGCTGGAGAAGGGGCAGGGGCACATGGAAAGAACAGGAGAAAGGGCAGAGCTGTTGCAGGGTGGCTCAGAGCACACGGTTCAGAACCATTGCCCATGTGGTTTCATGCTCTGCTAAAACAAATCTGTGTTTCTGGAAACACTTTTTCACCACTTCCCTTGCACCATCCCCTGCTGCCTCCCAGCCAGCCAGATCAACAGGCATCAGAGAGCCAGAAACCAATCCGAAAGTTGTCAGGACAACTCCCTGGTATAGAGCATATGGTTGCATGAGTATTATCTGGAGGACAGGGTGGTAGTGAGAACATAGGTGACAGAACCAGGGAGCTGCACAAAACCCCCTTTTCCTTCCATCATCACTGCAGACTGAGGCTGACTCAATTAAGAAACTGCTCTCTGGCTCTCCTCACTGGGCCTAGGGCCTTCCACCCTGAGGCTCATGTGCTTACAGCTGCTTCTGAATTGTATTTAATGTGACAGAGAATCATCATGGAATGGTTGAGATGCAAAGGTACTCCAGACCCCATCTTGTCCAACCGCTCTGCTGAAGCAGGGCCACCGACACCCAATTGCACAGGACTGTGTCTAGATGTTTTTTCTGTCCAAAGGGAGAGACTCTACAACCTCCCCAGACAACCTAATTGCAAACACAATGTGAACAACACCAGTACACGTGCCAACTCTTTTCTGCAAGGTACTTGAGAGAAGACTTCAAATTCGAACATGTGGGATATTGTGTTTCATCACAATTCCTTCCTGTGTCTAGTAGTCCCTTTATACGAAAGGGCAACTGAGCCTGCTCTGCCACATCATTTTAAAATTGCCTTGGCCAGCACTGGCATGGTCCCCCTGTCACCAAATGGAGATACACCCTGACAGGCACTCCCATCTCCCAGACCCTGTGATGAGTCCTTACAGGAGCTTACCTAGCAGAAAGCAATTCTCTTTTCTGCTAGGTCAGTTTTCTGCTAATTTAGTTCCCTAAGCTGACTTACCCATGGTCAGATAAGCATCATGCCAGCAACCAAGTATGCAGGAGGGACTGAGGCAGCACACCAGATGAAACACTTGGTTAGGGATGTTTAACTATTGTGTAACAGCAGCTTGCACCATTCAGGTGTCTAGCTGTAAAGCTCTCGGCCTCAGAAAGCCCAAATTAGATACAATACTGCATAAAGGGATTCTGCAGACCCATTAACTTGTATTTTCAAAGCATGGTGACTAAGGCCAGAAAGATGGAAGTGCTAAGCATTTTGCATGACCCCAGCTATAAGAGATTCCATGCATCTTTTCTGTATCTCGACCTGGTTACTGATCACAGCAATCTGCTCTCTCACAACATCAGCAAAAGCAGCCATGCCCTTCCTCCTCTTCCTCAGCTGTGTGGTCTCTGTCAGGCTGAGGTGATGGAAGGGAGCTGTCATGCACTGTTTTTGATGAAGCCCTAGAGAAGATCCCATGTGCCCTTGGATACTTCATACACTGGCTATTACACTACCCCACGTTGCTGGGAGCTTCCTTAGAAGGAAGACCTGTGTTCTCCACAAGTCCCAGTGCCTGGTGCAAGAGCCAGGCATACAGCTTCCATGATGGCATGGCTTCACCACAGCCAGCAACCCAGCCCCATGCTCACTCAACCCCCCACCAGCAGGATCAGGGAAAGCAACATAAGGGTAAAAGCTAGAAAACTCATGGGTTGAAATAAAGGCAGTTTAATAGGTAAATAAAAAGCTGCAAACACAAACAACAAAAAACAATTAATTCACTGCTTCCCATGGGCAGGCAGGTGTTCACCCACCTCCAGGAGAGCAGGCCCCCATTACATGTAATGGTTAGTTGGAAGACAAATGCCATCACCCCAAACATCCCACTCTTCTCTCTTCTTCTCCCCACTTTATATACTGAATATGATGTTGTATTGTATGGAATATCCCCTTGGTCAGTTGGGGTCACCTGTCCTGGCTGTGTCTCTTCCCAACCTCCCATGCACCTCCAACCTCTGTGCCAGTGTGGCAGTACGAAAAGCAGAAGAGGCATTGGCTCTGTCTAAGCATTGCTCAGCAATAACAAAAACATTTCTTATTATCATCCCTGTGTTCAGCACAAATCCAAAACACAGTCCCATACCAGGCACTGGCAAGAAAATGAACTCTACCCCAGTTAAAACCAGCACACATGATCATAAGCCTCCTTTTGACTTGTTCCACCCCTTGCTCACCCTTGCTGGTGGGAAGCTTTGTCACTGTGGGCCTTCTTCTGAAAGCTGCTCCCAGGACTGAGGACAGCTGAGGCTCCCCAGAGAATTGGTGTGCTCAACATCACTCATAATGGGTTTCATTTCCTCACAAGGCATTTATAATTTGTGTCTGTGTGACACCCAGTAAATTTGAAAGGGGTGAATGCATGACGCGTATAAATCATTTGGATCACTCAGCCTTCTAACAGAGATGAATTCTTCCCCTCATCTGAGTCTATAGAAGAGAATCCACAGCCATGACTTAATTCCACATCCAAAAATTGTGAAGAAAATATTCAGCTGTTTAAACAGTCGGAACTCCAGGTCCCTTTACTAATTTCTGAAAAACAGAAGGGTGGTGCCAGGACAGCTATGGATTTGCACTGGTGTACCAGATCAGACATGGCTGGTAAGTGAACAGCACCTCAAAACAGTTGTTAAACTGAAAATAGCACTCCGAACAAATGAAAGAAATGGGTGTTGTGATGCATAAATGGCAAAAAGGTGCTGGGATTTAGGCCTTGTGTGCCCTATTTTATACCCTGCCTTGCAGCAATGGCACCAGGCTTCCTTTCAGCAGGGATGAAAAATTTTAACATTTCCTGCATGTTAACAAAGGACACCTTTTAGGACGACTTCCAAGAAGACTTGCTGGAATTTTCAAGTTCTCCTTCCGGCGGTGCTGGTGGAGGCAAGGTCTCCAAACTGCATTGCTGTGGGCTCCTCTCCTTGCCTGGCTGGCTCAGCCCCACAACAGGAGGGCTGGATGGAGCTATGCTGGCTCTATGCTCTTCTTGTCTACACAAGGAAAACAGTGCCTGCTATGAAATTATTTTAAGATGATTTAATTAAACTGATACCAATCTCTCTAATGTAAACACAAAACAAGAAAAAAATGTACCCTTGCCTTAAATCCTGTGTAATGTAGCAAATGGATGGTAAACAGAAGGTCGAAGGGAGGGTGAGTGGGCTTGTGCATGCTTAAATTTTGAGCTGCACTTAGTGTTTGATGTAAAGGCAGGTAAGCTGCTGCCTAGTGTTGGCAGAAGGTAGGACAGCAAAAAGTTAAATTTGCAACAGTGAAAACATTCTTCCTGTTCCTGCTGACATTCAAAAATTGACAGAAATTGACAGAAAAAGGTGACAAAAATTCAGTTCTCCAGGGATATGAGTGCGAAATTAGAAAGTTTCCCACAAAAGATGAGAGGAGAAAAGAAGATGGTGTGTGAGTTGTTTTAGTTGCATTTATCTTCAACCCGAGGAGCACAGCTAGGCCAGAGTAGGAGAAAGCCTGTGGAGGAAGAGCTGCTGTGGAGAAATAGCTGGGGATGGAAGGAGAAAGGAACAGCATGGACAGGACAGCACTGGCAATACTTTGGGGAGAAGTTTGAGCTCTGGGGGTGGCAGATTGCTGGCTGGAAGGATATGGTAGGAATGGCCATTGTAGATCCACCCCTAGGGCTGGTCAGACTCTTGGAAATGCTTCTTACCTTGGCCTCAGGTGCTGGACTATGCAAGTATTTGAGCTAATCCACCTCTGCAGCTTCCCTGAGACCATGGAGACTCCAGTAAAAAGTACATATGTAGAACTGGAAAGTAGACACTTGCAGACTTTCTGCTGCACTGTCTGGGATGAGATATTGTGGGAAACAACCACATCTTGCTCCTCAAAGACCATCTGGTGCTCTCTCCAGACAGTCACCTCATGCCAAATGCAGCATATGGAAGTTTGATTCAGCGAACAGACATGCCGTGGAACAGGAGAGGCCGCAGGACAGGCTTCCCTGAGAGTGTGCGAAGGACAGATTATGTAGGCTGTGCCACTGGAGTGGAAGTTGGAGGAGCACACAGGATGGGTTGAGAATGTTTGGTCAATAGGTTTCCTTGCCATTCATCCAAGTGAACAGTCTCACAGCACTCATTACTCCTCCAGGTGCTGACACAATGCTGATGATGGGTTTGCAGGGTCCTGCATTGCCACATCTCTGGTGCAGCTCTAAAGGAGAGGCAATTTCACTAATTGCTCCAGCAAGTGAACTGAAAATGTACTAGTTCAGATGATCCTAACTTGTCCATATAGGCAGAAAAACTGAGGCAGCCTTCTAACATCACCCACTGAGTTTGTAGCGGGTAGATATAAAACACTAAATGCTGGAAGGTATTTTTGCTGGTGTTCTCCAGACTGACTGGGGTATTCAAAAGACTGATATTGGTGGTAAATTAATATTTGAACACATATTATTGCAACTGGCTATGACAGAGAAGAATCATACCATGTCATGCAATAACATATGAAGACAGTATCCACACTGGGGAATTCATATGCTTACTTAAAGTCTACAGTGTGGCACATCAGAGGAGTCATACAATTAAATGATTTCACTCTCTCCACCTTCCATTTAGCAATCAATGAAAGTTCTCCCTCCAGGGAAAAGCTTGATGAGGGGAGAGCTCTCAACCCATTGTTTTGCCTGGGGTGCCAAAAAGAAATACATCATGATTTATATGTTAATGAGGAATTCTCGTTAGGCAATGCATTCTGCAAGGTGTTGCAATGGGGGACTGGAAGGCTGATTCATCAGAGGAAGTTAATTCATCATCAAAGCGAGACAGGGAGCTCCCTGGTGAGAGCTGTTAATAGGGCATTGGGAGAGTGACAGAGCACTGGGTGGCATGTTCCCCCGCATTAGCACTCCCACTGACAGCCCTGCCACTGCCTGCTCTCAGGCTCCATCTCATGCACTTTATTTATAGAGCATTTCACATTCCTGGTTGGTATCCAGTCGATGTTGGTTTCAATTAGAATAAATGCTTATTGATTGAGAGGAGATGGTCTAGCTGATTAGCTCCTCGGGAAGCAGAGCACAGTTGGCTGAGGGCAGGCTGGGCTCCAAGCAGAGGCAGGAGTGCATGGGGCTCTGAAAATCTGTCAGGGAGGAGAAGTCTTCTACATTAAATCAATTCATTGAAGAGTCCATCTAATAAAGATAAGCGGCTAACTTCATTAGGGAATTAATGATAGGCCTGATTAAAAACCCCAGTGGGAGCCCTGTTGATTTCAACAAGCTTCAGATCCAGCCCAATATTTGCCTTGAAGTCACATTTCCCAACCTCTGATTAGGCTATTGAAAGCTCTGTGCCTACAGCCAGGCCGCGATCAGAGCAGGCAGACCAGAGCAGCCACCTAGAAATGCATCTAGAAATGTCCACCAAACCCAGACAAACACCACACCAACACATTAACAAGAGAATATATTTTTTAGATACTATGGAGAAGAGTCTTAATTGTGGATAAGTGCTCCAGGAATATGAAATCATAGCACATCATCCCTTCCCCAGTCCCATGTGAGCTGTCACGGGCACAGTGAGATCTGGACACTGTGTCTGACTGTGCTGTGTGTTTGGGGCACCTGGCACGTTTCGTTCGCTGACAGAGCCCCTGCCACGTGTGACACGCCCCGCGGGTGTGATTGCACACATGGCTCTTGCTCGGGGTGATGGTGGTGGGCTGAATTATTTATTACAATCATTCTCACACAGCTAAGCTTGTGAGGGAGGTTACCGATGTACTGTCAGGGATCCGGGGATCCCGGCCACTCTCTCCTTCCTGCAGGGCCTTTCTCGGGGGCTCCTGCCGGGTCCTCCTGTCCCGCAGTGAGGGGCTGGGGCACAGCCTCTGCTTCCCATCAGTAGCGACCGGGGAACTCTCTGGCTTCGTGCGGCAGCGCTCCCCTCCTGTGGCCGGGAGCGGCCGGTGCAGCCGGAGCGCGGCTGGGACGGGAAGCGCGGGCAGGGCAGCTCTGAGCAGCACAGGCAAGGCAGGGCAAGGCAGGGCAGCTCTGAGCAACACAGGCAAGGCAGGGCAAGGCAGGGCAAGGCAGGGCAGCTCTGAGCAACACAGGCAAGGCAGGGCAGCTCTGCGCAGCACAGGCAAGGCAAGGCAAGGTAAGGCAGGGCAGCTCTGCGCAGCACAGGCAAGGCAAGGCAAGGTAAGGCAGGGCAGCGCTGCGCAGCACAGGCAAGGCAAGGCAGGGCAGCTCTGAGCAGCACAGGCAAGGCAGGGCAGGCAGGGAGCATAGGCAATGCAGCTCTGAGCAGGGCAGGGTGGCTGGGGACAGCGCGAGAGTCCAGTCTGAGCCTCAGGGCAGTGCAGGGGGCTGTATATGAAGGAGGGTTGAGGTGGAGCTGGAGGTCCTTGCAGGGTCTGGGCAGCCGTGTCCTCCCCTGGCGGTGGGGAAGAGGGGTGAGGGATGGAGGGATGGAGGGAGGAAGGGAGTCGAGGTGCTGGGAGGGCAGTAGGAAGGGCTGTGTTCTGGAGACAGAGCACTGAGATGTCATGGCTGGAGGGAACAGTTATATTTTTAAACAATTTTTTAAACTTCCTTTCACAATTTCTTCTGTTGTTTGAATAGTGCCTGTCCCTTCTAGGTTCATGGCCAGCCTGTACTTGGACCAGCTCTGTGATTTGTGAGATAGTGCTGCACTCGAAGTGGCTGAGCCCATGGGCTGCAAAACCCTCTCCTGATGTGATTTTTCCCATCCTAGGGGCAGCATGACCTTGCCGAGCACAAAATACTCAGTGGGATCAAAACAGAAAGACTTCAACATGAGTCTCTAATACCGATGAATCCACAGGAACAGCTATTCTGTAAATGATTAATGAGTCCTTTCATTATTCATGCCTGTGTCAGGTGCTGCCAGGGAAAGTCCCATTGCAATCTGCCATTGCCTGCCTGCTGCCTCGCCAGAGCTGCTGCTGTCACAGGTGCAGGTGCTCCAGGGATGCAATTTCTGGGCAGTTTTCGCTTTGCAAATGCCAGATGAAACGTCAGTGGCACAAAATGCTACTGAGATACCTCCGCCTTTTCATGGGTCTTTTTCGCCGTGGGCCATTAGTGGATAGGTTTCAATGTTTAATAGAGGCAGGATATTCAGTATTAGTGGCTTGTGTCATGCAGCACATAGACTGAATAATGATGTTTTCTAGTGGTTAAAATCTAACAAAGGTCTGATGTACCATTCTGTCTGCAGACAACAGTAAGGAAGGAAATTCCCTTGGAGCCCACACACACAGGAGGAGTCAAATCATTCAAACAGAACTTTCCACCAGGATTTTCCCATCTGACCTAAGTCCTGGGAGATGAGGCTGGGATGCTGTGCCCAGGAGGGACACTCACGGCTGAGCTCCATGGCTTTCCTTACCCTGAAGCCAGAGCTCTAATTACCCATCATTATCTTAGCCTGCCCTGATGGAAATGTTATCAAGGAGTATGGGGATTCACTAGGAACACTCCTTCCGATGTAGGACAGTGTAATTATTATTGCCATCAGAGAAGGGAATAACTAATAAGGACCTTCAGAGAATGTTTAATAAGGACCTTCAGAGGGTGTTTCATTAATCCTTTGCTCGGTGGCTTCAAAGGCAACTTTAAAAGGCATAATTAAGTGCCTGAAATGCTCAAACTGCCTTGGCTCTTTTAGTTAATTTCTTTCCAATATCAAGACATAAAGTGGACAATTATTTCCCAGCAGGCCAACAGTTCCACCCTTAAGGAGCTAATGGAACTTACGTCTGCCCACTCTCATGTTTTGCTTTTGCAGTGAATTTCTACCTATTGTTCACTTTTTTTCCTGCTGATTCCAGTGATGCTGCCGAGAAGAGGTGATTGCTTTATTTTCTTCTCACTCCAGCCTCTCTTTGCAGAGTAGCTCCTTACAGCTACAGCAGAATGCTGGATTTTGATGACTATCTGCATGAGACTAGTTTGATTTGGCAAGAGACTTGAATGAGCCAGCGTGTTTATCACTCAGCACAGCTTTTTTTTCAGCCATTTGGTAGAGCATGGGATGTTTTTCAGTCTTTCTAGGCCTGCAGAAGGAAAAGTTGGGCATAGTTACTGGCAATTTCTCCTTTGTTACCTTGACCAACCACCCCTGATGTGACCCCACAAGCTGAAGCTGTTACAGAGTGTCCTTTGTTTAAAATAGTCTACTCACAACATTTCCACACAGTTTAGAGTTGGGATGGTTTTTTTGGTTTTGTTTGTGGTTTGTTCTTTCTTTCCTGTGAGGGCAACTAAACCAGAGAGAAGTCTATGTAACACATCCATTAGGCTGTTGGAGCATGACCATAGTGTCCTGTCCCTTCCCAGCTGACCTGGTTCCCACCATCAGTTGATACCAAGAGGCTTTCCCAGCACAGCTATGGTGTAGGTGGAAGCAGGGGAAGGGCTTACAATGCCTTAAAATGAGTTACTGTAGAAGAAAATTTTTGAAGGTTAAAAGAAAAAGAAAAGAAAAATGTTTAAATAAGCCCACAGATGCTTTTCTGACCTTTCTGTATTGAAGTCAGCTTCCAAAAATAGCAAAGCAGGTGTCTGTTATTCCTTTATACTTGCATGTATCAAAGGGAGGCTGCTAAAATTAATGGAGTAATATCAACATAAAGGAAGGATAATGAATTTGATTAGTTTTATTGCTTCACCCAGTGCTACTTACAGGAGCCAATCTGTTTGCAGGAGATGTTGCAAGACACTTTCAGGTGCCTAAAGACCTCAGCCAACATAATAATGAATATGGGACAAACCTAATGTGCCTCCTAAATGATTAACTACACATCCTCTTTCCCACACTGGAGACTAATTAGATATTTTCATACAGCAGTCAAAACTAGGCCTGTCATTTTAATCTGAGAAGTAAACCCAACCCTTCTGCTCCATGGCTGTGGGTGAGTTGTGCTGCTGTGAGGTTTTATACCCCAGCTACTGTCTTGCTCCTCCACCCCACACCACCAGTCATGTTCTACAGTGGATGGTTGTGGTGTTTGTTCCTTGACAATGTAATGCACAGCCCAGAGGCAGCACTGTGGGTCAGTGCGGCATCAGTCACAGGCGGATGGGATGGTGAGGCTGCTGAGCCTACCCAGCTGCAGCAGCCCCCAAGGAAGCTCTGCTGGGCTCAGCTTGAGCAGCCCAAGCAGCTGTTCCAGCAACGATGGAGATTCATGCCATGGGTTGCACTTGAAATATGCCCTGGTAAATAGAAATCATCAGATGGGAGTTTTCTTTTCTTTAATGGCTTTAAGCTGAAGAATGGTAGATTTAAATTAGCTATTAGGAAGACTGTGAGAGTGGTGAGGCACTGGAACGGGTTGCCCAGAGAAGTTGTGGATGTCCCTTTTCTGGAAGTGTTCAAGGCCAGAGCTTAGAGCAACCTGGTTTATCAGAAGATGTCCATGCTCATGACAGCAGGGGTGGAACCAGATGATCTCTAAGATTCCTTCAAACCCAGACTATTCTATGATTCTATGATTCTGAGTTGCCCAGAAGAAAAGCTCACATCTGCACAAAACAATGATGCTTAGTAGTAACAATGTGAAACTTTGCCGCTCTTGGTGATCTCTTAACTCCTGGTTATAAGGAACTCTTAAAAGTGAATTTAAATAGATACTAGTACAATCTTCTCCGTACAATTAACATATATAAAAACATTAAATTTGGTCTTTGTTAAACTACCCTGTATTAATTACTTCATTCTTTACAGAGAGTCAAATTCTATGTATGATTTTTTCTGAAACTGTTTAGAAATAGTTGGCAATTTGGAAAATCATAAGAAATCTGTGGGTATCCTTCATTTAAACTCAGTCATTGCTACGATTAATGTAACCTATAGGTGAGAGAGGGAATGTAGCTTTGAGATGGGTGTGCCTGCACCAGTTACTAAAATGCTTTTCAGTAGATCTAGTGAGATTGTAAGACTGGTAGCTCTAAGAAGAGCAGGCATATTTAGGAACCATTGCATGAAGAAGTAACTCAATTGTAACCATGCGCTTAGAATAGCAGAAAATTCAGATATATATGCCTTTGGCTCATATAAATGTATGCCAGTGTATGTTACACGTATAGCATATAGATTATATTTATGTGCTATATACGTAGTATATATACTATATATGTGTGTTATATACATGTCATATGCATGATTTAACTCTAAAATAGCAAAAAGTCTCACTTCTTAGGTCAAGTGTTCAGCTGGTTGGAAGAATGCAACAGCAACTCCATCATGGTCCAGGAGAGGGCAGTCAGATATGTTCACAGGGTTTACAAGTGATTTGTAAACTCAGAGCACAGACAGAGAAACGGGTCATCAAACAAATAGGAACATTTGTTTCTGCTTGCATAGCCTTACTGGTTGCAGTGCAGCTCTCAGACTAAAGCATGGGCCTGAACTTTCTGAACCATCAGTCTGGGGTCAGAAATACACTCCCTAAAGCTACAGCCAAAGTTTTCACAGACCTCCTGAATGAAGCCTCCTCAAGCAGCAGCCAGATATGAATATACTGTTTAAAGCTCAGTTTAAATGCCATAGAGCAGGCTGTCCATGGACATTTCTCCTTAGTGTGGCTTCTTCAGAAAGTCTTGCACTTGTGGGAGAAGGACTATGTTGCACCTTCCCTGCAGCTCAAGCATCCCCACAGCAAGTGGGTAATAGTCCAAAGAGCCCAAGAGCTGCATCACTGGGAATTATCTGAAAGGTGCTATTAGTGTCTTTTGTTATGCTCATAGCAGGTGGAAGACAACATAAGTATTAATTGCAAACCTGTTCAGTCGAAGTGCTTAGAGACAAACAGGCATGGTAATACAGCTGAGAGGCTTTGTGTTTTATTTTAATTAACTCAACAAAAAGGCAATAGAAATGAAATATTTTCAGTTGTGTTTTCCAGTGCTAATCAGCAGCTCATTATCTTTAATCACACAGGCCTTGCTGTTCTTTTCCAGCAGGTGATAGAGGGACTGAGCAGGAGTATGTGGTGGTGTATGACCCAGCTGGCATGAGTGCAGCAAGGAGAGGATGAAAGGGGAGAGGAACCCCCTGCCCATGTGGAGAGACCTGAGCACTGTCACCAGATCCACAGGCATCATCACTGGCACCCATCAGACAGGCAGATCCAGCTGTTGTCCTGCCGTTTTAGTAGCCAGTGTTGGGTTGAATGCTGAACATGCTCCATCCAGGAGGTCATACTGGGGACATGCTACTACCAGGCAGGTGGGTCCCAGCCCTCCCTCTCCCACATCATCCTCACAATGCGTTGGTGACCTCATGGGTGACACTGCCCTCACAGAGTTGCTCAGATCTTAATGAATTGTTGCAAAATGATAACTCACCCTCTAAGGGCCAGTCAAGGCAATATGACTGGGTTTGGAGGGGTCTCCTTTCCAGATCCCTTCAGGCCTTTATTGTGCAACCTGCATCAGGATATGAGTACTTCTGGTCTGCTCAGAGGGAGACCCAGTGCCTAAATCACTCAGTGGTGTCAAGCCTGGGGAGGCAATTGCAGTGCCAGGTCTCTCTCGATGGGGCCTCTCCCTTTGTGCACCATGCAAAGGACCTCCTTGCCTCTCCAGCTGCTAGGCCAGCATCTCTGTGTTGACCAGAGTCAGCATCCACTTACCTATAAAAAAGTGACACTCTGAATTCTTAAGAAAGTTTTTATAGCTTGTCACTTCCTCTATTTAATTATTTTCTTACATCTTCATTTGTGCCCAGAACAAGGTGGTTGACTGGGAGAATGACATCCCTGTTACTTCTTGAAGCTTTTGGGTAGCAGGCCCAAATGGCCTTTTCTATCTTGAATTCATGTGTTTCTGTTGCCTTATTTCTTTGTCCTCTAAGTTCCCCCTGCCCAATATTGGTGTGCCTGTCTCCTTTATGAGTTCTTCATCGCTGTGCCACCTCTCTGTGGAGTTATATTAGTGTCTGTGCTCTGAGAGTAATTTTGGAAACACCAAATCTGTACTATCTGAGTCTCAAAATTGCAAGGTTTGATAGTTTCCCTCAGTCTTGTGTGTTTCCAATCTTAGAACATTTAGTACTGATAAATTCAATGATGTTACTCACAAAAGAGCTATTTTCTTGGGGTATAGATGAAGCTTGAAGCAATATTTTACAATATTAAATTACATGGGGATAGAGATGTAGGTAGTGGATAACAAGGTGTGGATAAAGAATGAAATCCTTCTTTGGAAGATCCAAAAGCCAAATTAAACCCAGATGGAATCCAGAAAAACAACCAGACAAAAAGCCAAGTTTTGGCTATGGTTTTGTATAACCTTTTCCAATAGCCTGAGCTTGCAGACCTATCCCACCTCTGAGATTTTATAGAATTACAGAATGGTTAGAGTTGGAAGGGATCTTTAAGATCACTTAGTTCCAACCCCCTGCCACGGGCAGGGGCACCTTTCACTAGGCCAGATTGCTCAGGGCTCTATCCAACCTGGCAATGTATGTATCTATCTCGATCACTGGTAGGAAGAGATAGCAGTGTTAGCTATTGCCAGATTCTAGATGAAATAGTTCAGTATGATGCAAATGCAGTTCATCAGCAGGATAAACCTTAGAGCCGGAACACCGAACATGAAATTCTACTTTTGGGTATTAAAAGTGCTCAGGGGAATGCATATGGTCTATAATCAGGCTGTACTACCTATGATTGGGTATTGGCCCAGTACCCTGAGAGCTGATGGCAAAGATCCCACTGAATTCAGCTCTTACTTGTCCAGGCTCTGGGCAGCTGCCCAGGCCCTGGACAAGCAGGAGCAGAGTCTGTGCAAACAGCCTGGGCTGAGCCTGGAAACAGTCCCTGCCATGATGGCACATGTCCCTGCAGAGAGCTGCTGGGTAACCCTGCAGCACTGCATGTCCCCTCAAACAGAGAAACCAGGCTCAGCAGCCTCAGCAGCCTCAGCTTTTACGTGCTATAAAACCCTGGGGAAAAGCGAAACCTAAATTCTTTCCTGGTCATAGCCTAAGATCCATAAATCAGTGTCTGAAAGCCTTTGGGATCCTATGGTTGATACCACCTCCGTTCTTCACAGAGTTAATGTCAGTGCATCTCCATCCTGCTGCAAGTTGATTTGCTTTGTGATGGATTCAGTACACATTGTATGAGCATGTGTTACATGAAGCAGATCTTCCATAAAGGTTACCACTTTTTTCCTTTTTTCTTCCTTGTAATTGGTTAGAAAAAACACAACTCATCCAATATTTGATAGATATATAAACTAAATTCCTTTATTGTTCCTCACTTTTTTCAGAGAACCTCTGCAACCTTTTCATAAAGACAAAGGTAAATAACCACCACCACTATGGAAAGGGTGTGAGTAAATGACCACTAGAAATAGTTATTGGGGGTGACAGTGCTCAAAAACTAAAAGCTAGTCACATGCACTGTAGCACCAGCCACAACCAGAAGCCTCCTGTTTGGGTATCTGTGATGTATTTCAGGTTTCTTGGCTGTACTGTTAGATGCCACGTAACACTGGGAGTCAAGTTCACTCCTGGCCTAAGTTCAGTGAAATCAAATCATCTGCCTTTGGGTTACTGGTGCTGCACCAGGGACTAATTTGGCCCTTGGTGTTTCATTTTGATCGTATTCAGTTTGAATTAGCATTGATCATTTCACACAGCAGGCAGGCTTTACAAACAGGAGTTTTTTCTTCACCTCCTGCTGTGTGTGTCCCCATGCACCTTCTTCCATCTTTGAAAAATTATTCTCTGTACTCCTATTGTATCCAAGGGAAGTATTCATCAATGGAGAGAGAAATGTGGATTAGCCTCACATCTGCTCACCTCCCCACCATGGAGCAGGGTGAAGCTGAGGAGTTTTGCCAAGGGAAACAGTAGCAGTAAGCACTGTTGATGTAGATAGAAGTAAAAAGTCTGCCCTGAGGACAGCTTGTCAAATGAAGCCTCCTGTGCCATTAATTACAGTTCCAAGGTGCAGAAGAATTATGTATGTGATAGAAGAGGTTTACTTTTTAATGTATCATATGAGCTATGTTTTAAAGAGACAGCATGAAGCCAAGCCTTCAGCTCATACATAGAGGGTTTTCTTTTCTTATTGCTCATAGACTTGTCATTTCATTCCCACAACTGACAGTAGCTCTGGCTACACCCACAAAGACTGACTTTTCCTGGGAAAGCCATGGGAAGGGCTCTAAGACTGATGGACTGTCTGCGGCCCCATCACATCATTATCTAGAATTGTGAGAGTAATCCCAGAATAATTTTAGGGAATTGCAATTTAAATGAAGCTGCATTCAAAATTAACAAAGAACATAATATGAATAATAATAATTCAGCTCTAGTTAGTATTTTTATGTTTCATATCAAAAGGGTAACAAGACCTTAAATGAAAACATAACCTGACTGTACTGACTGTAGAAATACACGAAGATCTCATCCAGGGCAGGAGCTACATGGACAGGAGCAGTGTGAACAAGCCATATAATCCAGCTCCCACCCAGACAGGTTACAAGAGGGAACTTTGCTATCTACAGAGGGAAACTGAGGCAGGGAGAAATCTAATCTTTGATTAGTGTTACAGAGGCGATCCCGGGCAGAGCCAGGAACTAAACTTAGCCTGCTGAGCCCTGGCGGCAGCAGCTCTTTCCCTGGGACTGCATTCCTCCCCCGAATACCATAACGCAATAAATAGCAGCAAGCAGGGGAAATGGAAAGGAGAGTGGGGAGAGCTGGAAGCTCTCCTGTGAGACTGGTGATAACCTGGTGAAGCAGTGAAATGGCTAGGGAGGTGGATTAATAGCTGGGAAAGATGTGCCTCCCTCCTCTGAGCAGTGCAGAAGGACAAGAGTGGAGGCAGGAAGGTCAGGGAGGAAAGTGAAGGTGACTTCCAGAAACAAAAAGATGTATTTCCAGCTTCCTCCTGAAAGGATTAAGCCTTACAGAGATGAGCTTGAGGTCAAGCACAGCCTTGCTTGATGTAAGGAGTCAGTAGGCAGTGGGAAGTGGGCAGTGGACCCTGGGCAGGCTGCCTGGAACAGCAACAGACCCTGAACTTCTGCATTGCTAATGATCAACTGTTTACTCCTCCCTACCTTTTTTAGCTGTAGTGACTCCTTTTTTTCACCCCATGTTATCTCTAGCAACCCCATCACATCACAGCACCCCCCACTGCATTACTGCCTGACACTCCAGCCTCCCTTTTTGGATCCCCACCTTCCTCCTGTGTCTGTATAATGCTGCCTGTGCCACTGACAGGGATAGAGGTGGCACATGCAGGCCAGCACCGGGGCTCTGTGTGTTCTACATGGCCAGCCAGCCCACACACACTGACTGTGGATTATAGTGCTGTTTCTCTCTACTCAGGCAGCCTTAAACTAGTCCAATCTCTCGCCTTTAAGGAGTCCCAGATGACTTCTGGAAACTTCAAGAACCTTAACGCCTTTTGGACCTTGTTGTTGCTTGGAACCGGCTGGTGGCGTGAGGATTTATTACCAAAATAAATCTGTGTAAGTCTTGTTTCTTGAGGAAACAGTGATGAAAAGGAACATTAAATTGGAAAGAAAGCACTGGGCCAAACTCCGCCTGTAGATGTGTGGATGGAAGCCTTGGTTATTTCAGAGCCAGCAGCGTGTGCCTTTCCAAGGGAGGAAGGACTAGTGGTGAAGGTGTGGCTGGCCTGGCTGTGCCACAGGGAGGAGCAGGGAAGGGAAGCCATAACCTTTTAAAATGAGCAGTCAGATTTCTGAATGCATGTGTGCTGAAAGGAAACACTCATTTTGCTTTCTCTCCCTCCCCTTCCCCCACTGAAAAACTCAGCTCGAATGGAAAACCTTCTCTCCAAATGGAAATATGATTGCCACATTGCCCTTTGCAAGAGAAACAACTTGACATTTGACCATACGTGGAATTTCCTTAGATGTGGGCTCTGCTGTAAGACAAATTTCTCTTAGGCTTCTACTACTCTCTAAATTAAAGGAAAAAACTATCAATGATGGTTTACTTTTCAGCTCTGCAGTCTTTGAGCTTCTCTGGTCTATCCCATGCGAGTTTAACATCTTGTCATTAATAAGGTTTTGGAACTTTTAAGTATAATATTGTGATAAAGTGGAACTCACTGTACAGTGATACTGTACTTCAAGCAGAATCCCTGATTAGACCACATTAGCAGCTGCAGTGATGACCTGGGGATGGCCCTTCAGCACATCTGGATCTTCTCTGCACAACATAATGATGATTTTACGTGCCAACGCTGTTGATTAGCTGTAGACCAGGGTTTCAGAGGCAAGCTTTCACCTGCAACTACTCATTCCTGTCTTATCTGTGGATTACTCAAGTGATTGGTGAGGAATGGATCTAGGAAAAAGAAGGAATACTAGCTTGGGTTTGTGCTGAGTGGAGTAAAGGCACAGGCATCTTGAGTACTGCATAAGACAGCCCCAGGGAATGTCGAGAGGCAGAAACAACCTTGGCTCTACCCTAAGATGAGAGTTCTTAGGTTTGTTTAACTTTGTGTGAAAATGCCAGGATTGCCATCACTGCTCCACTTCACTGAGGGTATGGTGCCTCTGTGCAGAAATGACAGTGGGAGAAATTCAGTCCCCACATTCTCCCTGGATGAGAATTTGATGAGTGAACTGGAAGACTGGGAAGGAAAATCATCTTCACACACCAAGATAGGAAATGGGAAGGAAGTTTCCCCCTACAATTTTAAAGTATAAAATGTTTGTTCTGCACTTCCTGAATGTCTCCAGCTCTCAGAGCAAGCTGGAACATTTGCTTGTCTATTGAAAGAAGCACTTGCTGTTGGACTTAGTATCTCAAGAATGGTTTTAAGATGTTTCAGTTGCAGATGTGATTGCAGCTTGCCAGAGAACAACCCCAGCCAGGCGAATACCAAGCAAATCACAAAGCTGCTGCAGTTCTGTGGTGATGCAGCCACCTGCAGCCAGGCTGGCAAATGTCCAAAGGGCACTCCTGGACCAGGTGTGGCACTTCAGTACACTGAGGTAGAGGTTTTGGTCAGGTGAAAGAATTTTACATCCTTAAAGCCCCATTTCCAGCAGTCCTGCAGCAGCTGTACCTGACCAAAACCCCAAGAAATCAGTGCCAGGCACACCACCAGCCCATCCCACAACAATATTTTTCCAGATATTGAGACTTATAGTGAGAAACAAAATAATTCTTACACTTTTTATGGGCATTGAATTCTCTTTTTTTGGTAACAGTAAGAAAATTAGCATTATTTAGACCTTGTTTGCAAGCAGCACTCTCAATTGACAGCTTGATTTAGTAGGTTCTCCTCTTTGCCCCTTTCCTACTGTGGAACAGGGACCAGGCTCCTCTGTCACCATGTCACAGCCTCACAGGATAACCCTAGAGAAGTCACTTAGTCTCCTTCCAGGATTTCCTCATCTCTATACTGACAGGGGAATTTTGATTGTCCCTGGGGGTCTGAGTACCTATCACCCTTCCTTGCCTGACTCAGCTCCAAGGTTCTGCAGTACCTGCTCTGCATCTTAGCTGAGGCTTCCCACCCCTGGATACGAGTCTGACCACACCAAGGTGGTCTTGAATTTCTTAATGAGACAGCTGGAGGTGCATGTAGTGAAAAACATTAATATCAGAAAACCTAAACCAAATCTAACCCTGTTTTCAATGAAAATGGCTTGGAAACACTACATATGAGCTATTTGGGCAATCACAAGCAAGCTTTCCTTTTACTCAAGTGGTATGACTCATCCACAATGTGATTTACAGAGGTTACTTATGTGGTAATAATCTGCTTAATTCACTATTCCCAAGGAGTCTTGTCCTCTTTTCAGAACTTGCCAACAAGGTCACTGCTTCCGTTGATTGTAACTGTGTTTATTGTAAGACAGAGGCGGCTCCAAATGACTAAGAATGGAAACTCCTCCCAGATCATTCCCTGTCAAAAACTAGTGACAAATGTTTGCAGAAAAGCAAATGAAACAGAGTTGTAAAGTGTACCTTGTTACACACTTCATCGATACCCTAATGAATAAATTTCCCTACTATTCAACTCTGATTTCATTATCAATTCCTTAATCAAATTTATCTCCTAGCACAGCAGATCTTCACTCAGTGTTTGGAAGACAGCAGTTGCTTTGCTAGAGAAAAGCAGCTGTACAGATGATCAGCTGGAGGATTACCAGATCAGATCTCCCTGGCGCTCTGTTTCAGTTCCTGGTCATTCCCAAAATCATAGTTTGCTCCTGTTCCAAGTTTGAGATGAAACATCCATCTCTTGGTTAGTTGGCCAGTGACAATTGGCCAGTGACAATTTTAACATCTTATTTTCATTTAGTGAAAGCATCTTGCCATGTTGGATACAGCACTGAGCAGGAAGAAAGTCTTGGAGATGAGAATGGAAATGACACGACATTTCTTTGAAGGTAGGGCTGTTTTTAGCTGTTGTAAATATTCTGCCTTGGTAATGTGCTGTCTGGGACTGCTTTTAATATCAGTAGGTGAAGATGTGGTCTCTCTCTGACCTGCAGTGGACAGAGAATTCTCTCACTTCCTCAAAACAAATTTCAGAGTTCCCAGGATGAACCAATTATTCAGTATGCCTGACACCTCACCTTTCCTTATCACTGAATGGATATCCTTGATCACAGGCAGCTGCAATTAGTCCCCAGAGCACTGATGGTACATGATGAACACTGTGGCTTTTGCCTTCCTTAAGGCTGACACTGTACCTCTGTAATTGCTCTTGGGATTTTCCAGCCTGAAGCCTTTGTCAGCTAACCTTGGATGTACAAGCAGTCCAGGGAAGTTATCGATTCCTCTCCTCTCCACCTTGCTGACCAGTTAGACTGATTTATAGGAATTTTGGTAGGAACCACTAAAAAACTCACAGAGCCATTAATCTGTGAATCTTTTAAAGACTTTCCTTATTGCAGAGACCATCTGTTTGCCTGAGTCTATTTTTGCAGCTGCCAAATCAGCTTTGTGAGATTCTCACCTTCTCCTCAAACCCACCACATGATACTGTAATATTTACATTCAGCGCTCGACACCTTTTTCCAGCAGATCTGTGCAGAGTAAATGCAGCTTCACTCAGCTGTGTAAGACTCAGTCCCACTAAAATAAACAACAACGTCAGCAAAACCAAAAGCAGCAAGATCAGACTGAATTGTGTAATTTTTCTTGGCTTTTATGTTCACTGAGAGACTGTTCACCGACAGCTGGAACATCTGGAGATGAAACTCCCAGTAACTGTAATAGCAGTTGTGCATGAAAATCTACCATGTATTAATGGGAAAACAGCTTTGGCCTTGGTCCTCTGTGCTGGGTAACTCCTGCAGAGCCAGCCAGCGAAGCACCACTCACGTTTGTCAGAAGATGCTGGAAGCTGGGCTCACGCTGTCATGCTCACCTTTTCTCCATCCTTGTGCAGATGCATCTCACTAGAGCTCTATGGCAGGCTCGTTTTGGGTCATTGTGTCAGGAGAAATTGTCAGCAAGATCTAAGACAGCTCAGAATCAATTGTGTCTTTTGGATATAGTTCTTTTATTTCCTCACATTATTTCAGTGGCCTTTCATAACTCTTCCCCAGAGAATGAAACTGTTTATAAATTAGGTGGAATGAAAATGCCATTGAGATTCAGACTATCCATTCCTTTCTTCTTTAAGATAAATCATTTTCCAAGTCTTTGATCTTCTTATTTTATTTACCATATATATGCACATTTACATAAAATATTTTCTCTGTGAGCCACTGATTATCACTAGTAAGGTTCCTATTTCTTGGAGATAGATGGAATTTCTCTCCCATTTTCTCTTTGAATGTGCAAAATTATTTTCCCTGCTGCTGGATTGGTGTCACCTGACAGTTAATCTTCTAATCTTCTCTCTGGGGTGACATCAGAGGAGATGATGGAAACATTTCCTTTCTTGAATACAAAGCTCAGATTCAGTTGTGGCTAGTGAAAGTCTTGCTAATAAAATTTTTAAAAAACCCAAAACCAGATAAATTCCATATTGTGACATACCTAGTTATTTTGGGGGGCTGCTATTACTTCTGCATTTGTTGTTTCCTAGAAGGCTGTTTTAGCTGTCAGCTGTATCTTGCCTTTTTTCACTCACTTTCCCTTTGCTGGATGCATCCACAAGAGATCCTGTCAGAACATCAGATCCTCTTGTGGTTGCATTATTACACTCCTTGTCCATCAAGCTGAAATGTGAACAGAATGTGTCAGAAAACAATAATGAAATAAAATTCCAATTATTGGGACTTCCTAGGTGATCTACTTTGTTGTCCAATCCTGATTGCTTTTCCTTCTGCTGAGTGCCGTACAGAGGTTCAGGCCCATCTGACCAGCAGCTCAGGAGTAATTTCCCTGCTGCATTTACACATGGCACAGCATCTCACTGGCCCTGGATTTGGCCCACTGGTCCCATAGGTACATCTTGGACCTCACCAAGGCCCCGTCAGTGATTCAGAAGATGCAGAACTGGACTGGCAGTGGCTGGCCAGCACAGTCCCCCCTTGCTTCTCTGCACTTTAAATGGGTGCCATTCAAAAGCTGTGGTTAATTTTGCCCCTTACATTAGAGGGCAGAAAGGCGTGTGCTATCCCCACCAGTTGCAGGGCTTTTCCAGGGGGAAAAGCCTGTCTTATCTAACAAATTCCTAATATTTCGGGCTCTTCAGTGCTCTGAGACAAGGTCATCCCCATCCTGATGCCAGCCTGCTTATATCAGCCTGCAGTTTCTCTTCTAGCCCTATCCCTCCCCTCCCCCTATCCACGCTGTGAATCCTCTGTGCCCAACAGTCATAAATCTCTTCACAGGGCAGGAAAAAACCCAAGGGAATTTGCATAAATTAGAAGGGAGAAGCGCATTTCAGCCATTGTCTACTTAAACTGCGTGGAAATCACACTGATGGGAGATAAAATGCCTGCCAAAGCAGGCAGTGAGGCACTGGCTTCAATCTCACAGAAAACTGAAGAATTAATAATCAGATCTGACTTGGTTAGCTAAAGAAGTAGTTCTCACTTCTCATGATCTCCCTCTGTCGAAAGAGAGAAAGGCAGAGGGAAGGAGAACAACTTGTCCATGCTCCTACTGCAGTGCTGATCTTAGCAAAGACTTTCCACCAGTAATGTCAGCAAGCAGGCAGCCAGCATCTGGTTTGGCCTGAGATCCCATAGTGGGAAGCAGAGCTCCCTGCTTTTCCTATGAGGTTTGGATGAGACTGTCTCTATCCATGGCTGAGTAAGAGTCAAGTCAGCAATAGCAAAAGCCCTGGGCCAGCTGGGTGATTTTGTGTGGATTGGGCTCTTTTCACAGTCAGATGGCTCAGTCTGTCAGGTCGTGAGAAAAATGACAACCTCCCCATGGGATTTAAAATTCAAGTCCAGGTTTTCCTAGATATTTGGGCACAGAGATCATATGGAATGTGTCAAGGTGTAGGTTAGAAAGAACGCCTTACTCATGTAGGTGACAGCAACTGGGCACTAAGGTGACTGTGTACTTGTGCCATGGTAGGTGCCCTACACCCAGGTGTCCCCACATATTCCCTCTTTCCCTGGGCATATCAGCTTGGCTCCAGCCCTTTGCACTGTCCAGGTTGTAGTTATCAGCAGTATTTGTGGCATAAAAACAGTAAATAAGACATTTGTATTTCACAGAATCATAGAATTGTTTGGGTTGGAATAGGACCTTAAGGATCATCTGGTTCTAATCCTCCTGCCATGGGCAGGGGTGCCTCCCACTAGATCATGTTGCTCAAAGACCCATCCAACCTGGCTTTGAACATGTCCAGGGATGGGACATCCATTGCATCTCTGGGCAGATATTTCTTCCTGGAAATCTCCAGAGAAGAGCATGGACACCACAGCAATTGCTTACGTATTACAAGATGTACCAGGGCAATGAAACTGTGTTCCAGAGGAGACCAAATGGTTCAAGCAAAGCTTCTTTAGAAAATACTTCAATGATTTCCTTCCACAGAGTACATTTACCACCCTGCTCATGGTACTTGTCAGGGATTCTATGCAGACGATTATCTGTCAGGCAGTAGAATGAAACAGACAGATTTATAACTGGATCTCACTGTGTGTTGAGGGGTAAACATTCTTCAGGTACCCTGGAAAACCTAAGTGAGAGCGGTTATTAGAAAATATTTAGCACATTTCTGACATTCATTTAATACCTGCTGAAATAATACATGCTTTACTTCTTACCTCTTATTGTTTAGTTCAATTTTTGGCTTTTGCATTTTTTGCCAGGACAGGCACCAGGCTTATTCATAAATTCCCCAAACTTTCTCCTTCAGGCTTAAATTTTCCAGGCTTGGCCTTTCTCCAGGCGCAAACATGGCTTTTTTCAGGCTGAGAAATAGGGCAAGTTAAAAGCAATACTCAGTTTTATTAAAAAAAAAAAAGAACTAAAAAGTTTTATAATTTATCAAAACACAGCATTATAACTAAAGTAGTCAGAGATCAAAGCTAATTTTTTAATATGGAATATCCAATCCAACATCAAAGGAAGGTATTTGTGAGTATTGTTGTAAGAATTAAGTTTTCTGATTTGTTCAACTTTTGACCCCATGGATAACTTCATGCTTTAGCATTTCACTGAGGAGTTCTCTCAAGGCCAAATCCTAGTAAGGGCTCTGGCAGATGAGCTCTTGCCAACTTTGCTCTAATAGTTTAAGTTGTATTTGTCTTCTCCTCTCAATCTTCTCTGCTGGCTTCTCTGTCCCACTTCCAGAAGATGCTGACCACCTGTAGCGGACTTGGCCATGGACAACATAATGGGGGTGACTGAGGCATAGGTTTCTTAAATTGCTCTCGAAGATGAGATAGAGCTAAGACACCAGTCTGTGACTCGGCGTGCCTTCCCTGCAGGCACTTGTCCAGCTCTGCTGGAGGGCTCTAACCTTCAGTGGAGGAGCACCAGCACACAGCTGTGAGAGGTAACTTCAAAACCAGCTGCAGCTGTTTGCTCTGTGAATACAAGGAGGAATAGTGAGCCCTTGATCCTGCAAATACTTATGCATGTGTTTAACTTTATAATTGGGAGCAGTTCCAGGAACTTCGGCTAGGCTTGAAGTTAAATTGGCACGTAAGTGCTTGCAGAACTGGGAGCCTGCATTTCCACAGGGTTGAGCTAAGAAAACTTTGATTCTCATACATTGGAGCAACACGTTTCTGCAGCGAAATGACACTGGATGAAAAGTCCTCCAGTGTGGTTTAGGTCTCCTTCGCTTCCCAGATGCACACTGAGATCAAGACCAGACAACTCCGCATCTCCCTAGCTTTCAGAATAGTTGATGGCCACTCCCTGGGTCTGTGGGTGGCACCAGGACAGAGACGCTAAGCATGATGTGCTGCACTTCTCCTTGTACAGCTTCTTTGGCAGAGAGCAAGGCCCAAGGCTCTGTTTCTCCTCAGAACTGCCATCCCGGTGAGCCTTACACCAGTGAATATCTCCATACAGGTTGCATGAGCAGACCTAGGAGCAGGCACTGACAAGGGCTGTCCCTGACAGAACTGTGCCAACAGATCTTCCTGCTGGCAAACCCCAGTGGCCATTGGACACCTCTAGCTCTGCTTGCCCAGCAAGGAGGAATGGTTTTGGGAACATGTCACTATCTACATTTGCAGCTATTTTAGCTTCTTAGTCACTGGTCTGACATCCTGAAGTGAATCCACGGCTAGCTATGCTGCTGAGTAACCAGCAGAGTATTAAAAGGCTTCTCTTCAGAGAGAGCTCAGGCAGAGCCAGCAGTGTCAGCATTTGGGTGCTTAGACTGAACCACTTGAGTAAAAACAGCCCAAATTTTTCAGAGGTGAGGGGCACACTGAGCTCCTAATACACTTCCTGTTAATTAGGCCCTTTTTTGTTCAAGGGATTTTGAAGAAATCTGTATATACCAGGGCTCCAGTGGCTCATTTCCCAGAGATGCTGTGTCTGGCCATATGGTCTGGAAGTGCTTCCCAGAAAACCCCCAATGGAGCCTCCCCCCCTTCCTCCCAGCCTTCCCTCCAGCTCTGGGTCTGAACCCCACATTTCACATTTGTGAAGGGCTCAGACAAGAAAGGTCTGTCAGGCGAAGCCCACACTGTTCCTGACTGTTCTCAGAAGAAAAAGTGGCAGCAAACCACCCTCCCCGGATGCTGAGGCACCCACCGGGTCCTGCACATCTCCCTGCCAAGCCTCGCCTGGTTCTAATGCTGCTTGCACTTCATTAAGGTGCCTAATGAGCACACCAGTGTGCAGGGTTACTCTCTACTGACTGGACCAGTCAGGGAATCTCATACCAAGCAAATCGCACATAAACATTTCCAAAGATAAAAAAAATAATTTGTAGGAGCAGCCACTAAAGTATCATTAAAGTGGCATGTTTTCAGCAAGAAAAGTCACGAAGTTACAGAGAAATCTGCACTCACAATATTATTAGAAACCATGATACAGCCTTTAGCAACAGTGTCATAAAACAATTTCTCAGATATTACAATATAAACAAAAGGGGTTTTTTTCCTTCCCCCTTAAAGAGGTACACACTGGCTTCTGTCTCCTTTCCAGCAGTGAGTATTTATACCCGGACCCTTACTTAACCGGCAGAACGAGAAGGTATAGAGCAAGATGTCAGAGCGTATCCCCCAGCCCCCCGCCTCGCCCCGCAGCCCCCGGAGGCAGGAGAGCCCTGCGGTGAGGCTCCCACCTCCAGCCCCACCGCACAGCAATTAGCTCGGTTCTCCAGCGCAGATTTGCGGCTTAGCTCTTAAAAGCCATTTCATAAATATTCGATGGCCTTTCCGACAGGGTAATGTGCCTCTGTGACATTAAAGAGGAAACTCTGCGAAGGGGAGGGATGACAACAAATTTATCCACCAATAGCACACTCTTTTGGCACAAAAGCACATTCTTATCTTTACATCCCATAATGAGAAGGCAGGGACGGGACTGTTGCTACAGCTCTCTGGGTGGGTAGATGTACAGTGCAAGAGAAGGGTGGGTACAAACTGTTAGTTATTTTTCCCCCTTGCCTTTGCAAACAGAAGGACCTTTGCTTGCGGTCCTGCAGCGGTTTTCCTAAACCCCCGGTGAGGAGGACTTCTCTCACGATGTCAGACTGCGAGGGACTGCCTGTGGGTAAGCGCCAGATTTATATTTACCCCAGTGTCCTGCCGACTAGTTCACATTCTCAGATTGCAAAGTCACACGCGAAGCTGCTTGCTTTTGAAGAGAACCGGAGCCGCAGCAGGGAGAGGAGAAACTCCCTGAAACCACTGCAGATCCTGGTGCGATGCCTTACGAGTCCGTGTTGGAGGGCTGGTGTGGAGTGTAATGCCTGGGTTTTCCCTAAAGGCACAGGGGCTGGGTAGGAGGAAGGGTTCATTAATTCAGACAGATAGTGTGAAGTGTCGGTGTCCGGAGAGGATGGTATCGATGTGCGTATTCTCGAGCTCACTAAGGAGAGTTTCTGGGGATTAGTCCTGCAGGACCAGGCACTGTGTATGTATCCTGTTTGTTCCTTGATAAACCTTCCTGGATGGTAACGGACGCAGCAGGGACAGATAAAAGGAATGTGGAGGGTTTGTTTGTGGAAAGGAAACAGAAATGTACCTTATTTTCAAAATAAGTGCCGCATATGCTTTGCCTATATCTGGGAAGGAGTCCTTTACCAGCACTAGGGCTGTATATGTCAAACTTCACTGTGCAGAAGAGTACGTCAGCAAGAAGCATGTTTCTCAGTTATTGTTTTTAAACTGCTATAGGAATTGTAAACCCTCTCTAGTTCACCTGTACAAAAGGAAATGCTTGTCAAAATGCTGGCCTAATTGTCTGCCAAGGCACCATACTAATAAAGAGATGGACCATTGGAAACATCTTTTATTTTATTTTTCCTTTTGCCATGGCAAGAATTTCTCTTTTCATGTATGTATATATACACACACATACTTTGTAACACTCAGGTTTCACTGGTCTGTAAGTTTAGGCTGTGTGTGTGTGTCAAAGATGAGATTCTGGGCTAAAAAGTGGGGCTGAAGAAGGAGAAGGCTGCTGCAGGTTTTTTTATTTCGTCTCTCTGTTTCTATTTAACAAAAAAAATCCCAAGTCCAAAACTGCACACTCATAACCAGAGTGGAAAAACATAAATTATGTATATGGTGCAGAGTGAGCTGCACCAAGCACAATTCCCTGTGCTTTTCTGAGCGTTGTCTAAAGAGAGGAGAGATGAAGACTAATATTTCCTACTTACCTTCTCAAAGGGTTGAGCTGTTAACCAGCAAAGCTTCCCTTCTCCAGGTTTTGTTTTTGAGGGCCTGACCTCAGTTTGCTTGTTAAGCACTCTGAGTTGAGGGTGGGATATTTCAGGGTGAGAGTGACAGTATTTAGCTGGCATCTGATATTAATGATGAAACTGATATTGGGCGTGCATGGCATCTTGTGTGCAGAAGTTACTGATATCTCAATTACCTTCGCTGCTGAAAGGACCTCCACAAAAACATTCATGGATGGATGCATAATTTGAGGGAAGGAAGCAGTTTTCTATGGGCAGGAATGAAAAGTAAAGATAAAGTGATGTTTGAATCTGGATTGGATGAGAAACACACCAGCATACACAGAGGAAAGGTTTGTTTCTCTCTGTTCCCCCAATAATCCTCCCATGTCCCCCATCTGCAGCTGTCTCTGCCACCAGCCCCACTCCTGGGCAGCAAGACTCACCCTGCCCCATGCCAGAGACAACCAGTCAGTCCTAATGGACAACTGCTGCATGGACCTTGCATATTATTCTGGTTCCTGTGTGTATAGATGTGTGGACACATATATGCATATACAAATATATACAAAACCAGCACTGGAGGTACTTAATTGCAATTATTAGGCAATCTTAGTGAACCAATTGCTGACAGCTTGCTTTTCATGTCAAGGTATTTTGAAATAATTCTTTTTGTTGCTATTGCTCTTTGACTAGCTAGGTCAAAATTTGAAACTTTAGCAGTAAAAACTGCATAAAAAGGGTTGCCAAAAATCATCATTAAACTTTCTAAAACACTGATTAGTTTCCACTAGTGCAGAAATATCCTTTTGCTGAATCCAAAACTCATAGTAAGTCTTAGCACTGTACTTTTGAAATCCTTGGTTTCAAATGCAGACAGACAATACAGCTGCAAAAGAGTCAGTGCAGTGACAGGTATCATTAGCACTGCAATGTGGCTGGAATCCAGAGCCCTGCTCATAACACCAACCGTACAGCCGTATGCATGCGCCTGTGTACACACATGCACACAGCTATAAATAAATATAGCCAAAGCACAATATTAGTGTCAAGTGTATGCATTGCTTCTGTAGCCTCTCTGCGAAGGGTGTGCCTCATGAACAACCTGGAGAACTGCACTTTGTAGTTACAGGAAATTCATGCCTGAGTTTTTAGACTGCGTTCGGCCTACACAAGAATGTAGCAGGAACAGTTGCGCAATTGTTCCCTCGGACAAGCAACTCGGGAATGGTTGAATACAATCTTTGAATTAAGTACTGGATATTAATGGGTTGATACACCAATAATTTTTTAACAAGAGGCTTTATTCAGTAAGAGTATCTTATTTCTATGCTGGAAATGGTTATGCAATTTTTCACGATGAAGGCATTGGGTGGCTTTAAATTTCTGGTTTGTGTTCAATTCCAGCATGGCTGCACTGTTTCACTGATGTGGAATGGAAAACTAAACATGTGATGAAAACAAAGTTTTATTTTGTTGTTTGAATGTAGCACAGAAGACACACAAAAAAAGAATCTTTGATGTTAGAATGGGGATTACATGTAAGCAAGTCGACAGTAATTTTGGACTGAATTCATACCAAAAAAAGGCATTTGAAAGCACCACTATCAGAATTGTGTATTAGTGAACAGAATTCTAAAGTTTACACTATTAATTTCCCATTGTAACACCGGGAGATAAAGAAGAAAGAAAGATCAGTCACTTCAGGACAAATGTGCTTCTATTTCTTCCTCATTAGCAATTATTGACATACTGATGCTATCCATTAGTGCCAGCTACATAGATTTCCTGTCACTCCTACATGCAGATAAAAGAAAAGCACATCAATTATTTAAGTGCTTCCTCTTGTGTGTATTATTTTTCTCTTGTAAAGAGACGTAGCTCAGTCTCTGAAGGACTGAACAGCTTTTCACGCACCCAGCATTTTGATTAGGAATATATGAGTCATGATGGTTCTGGTTCTTAACAAAATCCTTTAGACTTCAGAAAAACCTCTGAAGTCATGCAAAGGTTCTTAAAGTGCCTCTTTCCTTATTTTCTCCTTTCTGCCACAGACTGACTTTAAATAGCATGAGTAATTTTTTGTGGATAACATCACTGTTGCAATAACACAGGGTATTCAGCTGTAACAGATGAAGATTATACTGCTGAAGAAGGACTCTGGGAATCTCACATATACATACTTTCTCTATTATATACTGCAACAGTTCTAAGAAGGGAAGAAACAGAACTGAAGTATCTTGTTCTGCAGCAGGTGGCATGCGAATCTAACTGAATTTCCTTAAAATTTGTCCCAAACTTTTATTGGCGTTGTCTCAATAGAGGAGGAAACAAGACCTTTCATCTGAAGTATGTTCCCAACTCTTTAGCTAAATACTTCCTTTCAAAGCTAAAATTACACATTTTAAACATGTCTTTAAGACAGACTGGAGCCAATTTGCTAAAATTGGTGTTTTCAGAATCAGGATATCCCAGAAACCCACGGGAATTTAGACTTCCTGAAATGCAAAATGTATTCTGCACTGTCATGGGGAGCCCATTTATCTCAGCCAGAGAGGCTGTTAGTGAGCAAGGCCTCCAGCTCTCATGCTGAGCTGTCTCTAAACAGACACTAGGAACAAAATACAGCACATGTACATTTCTGTAACAAAAACCATGACTCAGCACATGCATGAGCAGTACTCCTGTCAAATAAAATTGCTTCACTTTCACATACCCATATTAGAATAGGACTATGCTTTAGATTATTATTTCATCAGATTTGGTAAAAAAAAATCTATATTTTTGCAGACAACTCCACGTTTCCTGTTTCCCTTAGGGCTGGACCACCAGTTCTGTTTTGCAGTCTGACCTTAAATGAAAGGTCTTTAATTAGACACTACGGCTGCCGTGTGACTTGTCCCAATGAATATTACAGTTTGCAGGGTAAAATCCTTAGCAAAAAGCAACACCCTGACATCACCTTGCAGAGTTGCTGTGCAGACTGCAGTTAGCGCTCTGGGATAAGCAAGGAAGTGGAAAGGTTTTTCCAGCATGTAACACAGTTTTGCTGCAGTTTAGAAAGGTAATGGTGTATCTTAAGCATCCCAAGAGAGCGGTCTGGAGAGTGACTGACAACTCCTGACAGCACCAAACCCACCAGCTCTGCCTTGGAGGCTCAAAGCTCCCCAGCAGCATCCCCCAGCCAGGGATATGTGAGCCCATAGTGCTGGGGCTCCCACACCTGGAGAGCCAGCTTTGCACAGTGAGGCACAAGCAATCTTGCAGTCACTACTCTTGGAAAGAAACAAAACCCAAGCCATATATTTGGGATAGAATGGGGTAAAGCCCAGATGAAGACTGTCTGTGAGTGACTCCAGCACAGTCACTGATGCTGAGCAGCCTTGCTCAGATCACTGGAACTAGGTGCCACTGTGGATTTCCTGAAGGCTGTCTAAGGATTTAATCTGAATATCTACAAGTCCAGCCTTGTTCTTGGCTAACTTGCTATATGCCACAGCCAAGTCATTTAAAGATGCTCTCAGCTGCAATGGGCATGGGTGAGTCAAACATCTTAAAGAAGATGAAAATGTCTGATGGTCAGTATAAATCTCAAGAAAGAAGCATTTCTGAATGCCAGCATTTACCCCATTTAGAATCATAGAACAATTTAATTTGGAAAAGACCTTTAAGATCATCAGATTCGACTGTAAACCTAACACTGCCAAGCCCACCACTGAACCATGACCCTATGTGCCACATCTACACCACTGTTAAATACCTCTGGGGACAGTGACTCAGCCACTTTTCTGGGCAGCCTGTTTCATTGCTTCACAACTCTTTTAGTGAAGACATTTTTTTCTATTAGTGGGTTGTGCTCTTACTTCAGCCACTGATTGAACCAGGCTTACTGGGGAAGACATCATCTATCTGCATGTGACTTCCCATTGGAGAGCCTCCTATCCTTGAGGCAGTGTCATCTGCTTTGGCTGAAATCCCAGGGAATTTCCTGCAGCCCACGTGGCTCCTTCCTGCTCTCCCTTCTTTTCCCAAGAGCTCTCTGCTCACTCAGGCTGCCAGCCTGTTCTCCACCTGCTCAAGCATGGGGGAAGCATGTCCAAGCAGTGCCTTGAACAGCGGAGGCTGGGCATTGAGGAGGCAAACACTAATGATGATGAAGCAATCATTGTTTAAGGCTTTCAAGAGTTTTTTAAACACAAAGATCAGGAAAGCATACAAAGTAAAATGAGTGACTCTGGCGACCTAGGAATCCATGTTCCACAAGAAAAACCCCAGAAGCAGACTTATGGTGACAGACAAACCCCATGGAGACACCAGGTTGGGATCCTGCCAGTCATACTCCTGGAAAGCCCTGTCTGCCCATACAGTATTTTAATACAGCTCCACGAGCCAGAATTTTCAGCCAACAGTCCATAAAGAGTTAAAATCACCTGGTTGCAGCCCTCACCTGCTTCACAGGCTGGCAAGGGCTGACCCTCGGTTAAAGTGCTCCCTGCTGAGGAGGGACTGCTACCATCAAACAGGGCTTTCAAAGCCATGGGGTGCATGGCCCAACCATAGTCTCTTACCTCTCACCTTCCTAGGTCTTTTGTTGGGGAAAAAAGAGCTTTTCTGTTTGGGAGAAGTCTGAGGTCTCCCCAATTCACACAGTAGTTGCTTCAGTGCTGAAAAAGGGAGAGAATCAGGGGAGAGAACCAGTAGAGAGCCAGAGGGCACAGAGCAACTCTGCATTTACACTTGGGTAAAAAGCCACAGATGGCAAAGCTGGTGCTTTGTCATCAAAAGCAGAGATGAAAGAAACTGCTCTCTGTTGCAGCCAGGCTTGTTAGTAAGGGTTTAGCCTACCTTAGGCGAACAGTGTACCTGTAAATAGCTGTGTAGTAAACCCCCCTCTGCTACTGATAAACTTATTTCTTATAACTAGGTTAAAAATTTGCAACCTCTGAAATTCAGAAAAAGGCAGACCCTACTGTCAACTTGATTTTTCTTCTCCTGCATGGGTGTCTTGCCCCTAGGGCTTGATGGTGCTTTGGTGGGAGCTGGCTGTATTCCAGGAGTATCCTGAACATAGGCACAGGGTTAGGCTTCATCTCCAGCCTCTACATTTAAAGTAGCAGATGAAGTTCCTTCTGTGGACTAGGCTAACCAGCTGGTAGGCAGGGGCTGTGCCTGTTCCTTGTGTTTCTGAAGCAGAATGTGAGTATGTGTGCTATGTGCTACAAGGGCTCAAGATGGGAGTATTTGAGCTAGCAGAGACATCAACACCCTTTTCAGAAGTCTACATTTGCAGAAATGTACTGAAGTCATATGTGGGAATGCAGCAGAGGATTTCTTCTCTATTTCTTCTATTTTTTTGGTTTGTTGGTGTTTTTCTTTCTTTGAGGAGGAGAGATCTTTCAGGTTGGAGGAGGAGAGAGCTTTCAGGTTGGAGGAAGAGAGCTCTTTCAGGGAGTACAGATAATTGAAGTTAATATGAATGTTTGCAGCTGGGATGTTGGTTAAGGATCAAGTTAAAGAAATATGGAAGATGCTTCATACTTCCCAAGTGTTCCTCCCCTCCTCCCCCACTATCCCCCAATGGGAGGATTTTCCTTATCTACAGAAAGAAATACTTGGAAGCTGTAGTTTGTCCCAGGGTCTGTAAGCAGGAGCACTTGGACAGGCTATACAGCACATTTCTGAACAGTCATATTCCATGATGTTTACAGTAACTTAAGGCATGCAAAAAGCAACCAATGTGGTTTTTTTAACTCTTCTCCTCTATACCTCGTAACATCTGCAGCATTTTCAACATATTCTGTGTTAAGCCATCAGCATTTAGAAGCCATAATTGCATTTAACAGCATCTGGAGCCCTCTCTTGCTACAGACCTGTTTTACAGGCAGTAATTTAGAGGGTGGGGCCCCCTTCCCTTCTTTTGCCATTCAGACTGCAAAGAGGATGCCCAGTTTGCCCTCACAAAAACCTGGTGAGTGCCCAGTCTCTCATCTTCATATTCAGTTGCTTCTCTGTCTCTGTTATTTCTTTCCTTACAGTCTGTGATCAGCTCCCTCACCACACACTATATAGTTTCCACAGTTAAATTCGTAACATTCAGGATTACCTTAGATCTCAAGCTTCCTCTAAAACTCACATAAAAGACTGTCAAGGGCCTCCAATGTTTTCTTCCTTGTAGGAAAGAAACTCTGGGACAGAGGGACTCCTGACAAACGCCAACTGCTGGTCACAAACATGTTAATAGTGCCCAGGATTCATTCCCTGAAGTAGTCCTGGGTTTCATGGAGCAGCTGAAGTCACCATTGAGTCAGCAGGCAACATGGGGACTAGTCAGAGCTGCTCTTTGGTTCTGTATGCACTCTGTCAACCACAGAAATTGTTTTTGGAACAAAAGCCTTCTCTGCAAGCCCTTGCTTGGATGACTCCTCAGTAGGTTTGGTAAATTGGCTGTGGCCCTTGAGGAGTCACAACAGATTCCAAGAACACTTTGGGAAATGCAATATTGTCTCCACTACAGATAACAGGGAGAATTTTGGAGAGGTTCCAATGGCTTCTTCATCTCAGGCAGCTCATCCACACCGTCCAGGCAGGACCCTACCAGCTCCACATCAGTGGTCTCAGCAGTGTTTGCATGGCTCGAATTTCCACCACTTCAGTGCTCCTTGGGAGAGCACAGACTATCATCCACACCAGCATGAGGTAGTGCAAGGATATGAAATTAAGAGTTTGGAGAGATGTTTGAAAAGTTTAAGTCCAAAATCCCCTCATAAATCCACAGACAGTAACTGCAAACTTGGCATTTCATGAGGGTTTCACCCATTTTGCAGATAAATATACACGTGCACACTTACCCTTTGTGATGTGCTCTTTGTGGAGCAGTAGAATATGCTCTGTCTTTGCTAGTACCCCTCATTCACACAGTGCACCCAGAACACTTCCCAGTAACTAACATAGATACTGTGAAAATGATAAAATTCTTGCTGCTGAACCAGCAGTGGCAGGGGAACCTCCAGGCTGTTGACTGGGGCAGGTTTGTGTGAGTAGCAGCTCTCCTAGTTCAGGATGGGCATGGTTTCTCCTCCTCCTCCCTTGAAGCTCTGATGAGAGAATGACCCTGCACTTCAGCAGCCCCATGCATTGTATAAATATGTCCAACCTCAGCAGACAGCTAGCTGGGCAAAGGATCTCCAGCCTGAACCCTGAAGGGTTGGGTGAAAACTGTAGGCAGACAACTTGCTTGAAGAGGCCTTGCTGATGCAAGGAAGAAATAAAGGCACACAAAAAACTCCCCCGTGCAATATGTGAACACCTGAGTAATTTTCCGCAGAGACTCAAAAATCTAAAAAGGTGACAGCAAGATGAGGGTCTCAGGTTGTGCTTGATCATAGAACAGGCATTGTGAAGTACCTGACTTCAGGTTAAAGTTATAATTTGCACATCTCCCTCTTTCTTGGGGGAAAGAAGGACTTTGAGATTGTGATCCAGACCCCCTAGAATCAAGTGGAGCCTTTCCATTCAGTCCAAGGAATTTGGATCACAACTCTTAAAAATCCCAGAAATATTTTTATCCCCTTGATCCATAGGTGCAAACTGTGTGGTTGGGTCAGCTCAGTTCTCCTTAAACTGGCAACCTGAGCCCTGTGCCATGCGGCTGGTAAGGTTTCCTTGATGAGGCCCCACCAGCAAGCACTGTCCTGATGCGAGGGAAGTCCTGGCATGAGTCATACTTTGTTCCAGCGTGATTGCTCAGAGAAACATATTTGTATTTGTGCCAAACTAAAACTTCGGGAATGTTTCATATTTCCCCTACTGAAACATTGCTAGATATGACTCAGCAGTAAGTCACACACAGAGCTCTGTGTGTGGTGTTATTCAGAGTTTATATGTGAGGGACTGAGGCACATCAAAATTAATCCAAAACTAGTTCCCACTGCTGTGGGCGTGTAATCGGAGATGCCAAGGAGCTCTTCTTTCAGAGCACCCAGCACAGCACTGTATTTCAAATATTCAAACTTCATTGACAGCTGAGAGCAGTGGGCATGTCTATAAATCAGATCTGTGATCTCTGGTCTAACACAAGGAGATGAGGATTATGCTTTGTGTACCAACTTTTCTCCCTTCAAGAGCTGCTCTGCAGCTGAGGCACAGATGCAATCCAGTTCCCACTAGAACTTTTCAAGGTAACTTAACCTGAAATTGTCCTTGATCTTCCTGGAATGGTATTCTTTATCAAATTCAATATTTCCAACAGGTGAAGCCATGATCTTATGATAAACAGCACACTGGAAACACATATGTCATAAAAAGCAAAATACTCTGACACCTCATAACTAGACATCTAGCAATAGATAGATTTATTATAATACTACCTTGATACTTTGCCAGTTGTTTGGAGATGCTCTAAAGTGTTGATAGGCTCACACACAGGCACCTCTGATACAGGCAGCTTTTCTCTAGGACATCCTGTTGCTACCACGGTCAATGGGCCTTCTGACACCCATCTGACTTGGGCATGAGATCGCAATCCCTTTGTGCCTCAGGCATATGCACCACATGTGGAAAGGATTTTGAGAGGGAAACTATTATTTCCTGCATCTATCATGAATTCCAAATGGTATGTTCAGGCATAACAGACAGTGCATTGATGAAATGGAAGCAATTTATCTGGGAAATCTCACCTAAACTGTTTGATTTGACTTAGTGCTGCCAATTCTTTGATGTTTATCATGGTCCCCATGAGATTTGTTTCACTCCTTTCTTTCCTAAAGCCAGATTTCTTGGCTCATGAGGTTTTGGTGGTTGTCAAAATGTCTATGCACTGCCTATTTTCACCCAGTCAGCAACATATGGGGCTTGTTATGACACTGGAGAGTAAGGGGTTTTTTTTCAAAGATGTTTTGGTCAGGTATTTAAACATCTAAGGCTTAGGGAGAGGCATCACATGGGAAAGCATGAGAGAATGTGCAGTGTCTGGAATAGATATGGCAGGCTGTGGCACACAGTTCTCACATGTGTAGGATAGAGAATAGAATTTCTCTAACAAAAACTGTCTTTTTAAACACCAACCACATTTATGCATCTTTTCATTTTGAGTTATTTAATGAAAAAAAAATTGGAAAACTCCAGGGAAAGCATTCAGTCAGTTTTTCACAGGAGGAGTGTTTGTTCTCTCAGCCAACTCTTCTCCTACAATTATTTGGTTTCTTTAGATCTTTGGAAAGCATCCTGGCACTTAAAGTAACTGGAGAGTCTTTTTCTTGTCCTTTCCTACTCCCTGCCTACTCTGATGTCCTATAAAGTGGGTGAAGTAAGAAGACAGCTCTTCACTCTTCTCCCTCTGTACTGGAAGGAGACTGTGACTGAAAAGCAACCAGATGGGGCATTTTTGCTGAGGCATAGTGAGTCTCACTCCCTGCTGCAGGAGCCTCACTGCTCAGGTCAATCAAAACTGAACTGATACCAACTAGGGTTCAGCACCGTGTTGGGAGCTGGGGATAAAAAGAGATCTTCAGACCCTGAGCAAGTGCAATTCCCTGCTTCATGCTGCCATCAGTTCAGCAAGACAAAGGCAGTTCCTGGAGCAGCACGTGTGCTCATGTGCCACATTCCTTGTTCCTGAGGTCAGGTGTCCCTGGAGGGGAAAGGAGGCAGAGGAGCACCCCAAGGTGCATGAGAAATCTTGCTACTCCATGGCTATGCGACAAGGTAGCCAGGAGCTGAATACCTCTATTTTGTCCAAGGGGGAGATACAGGCTTGGAAAATACACAGTTTTACTAAGTTAATTTTACTTCCTCCCACAGAAATGTGCCTCGAAGTTGAGCAATTGCATTTGCTTCCTTTTCCTAATGAAATTCAGCAGCTGGGTTATCCTAGATAATGGTGCCAAATCTTTAAAGATTTCCTTGTTCCAAGGTGATTGCTCAATTGGCAATCTGCCTTGTTAATTAAGCTGCCTTAGGGGACAGAGAAGAACTGGAGGCAACTGGATGCTTTAATGAGTTGACACAAAAAGCAAGACAAGGCTGTAGAATGAGTGAGACAAGGCTGGAGCATGAGTCCATCCCAGCATGGTCTCAAGCCCACCCAAACAGCTGGTCTTTGCCCCACCGGAGTACCTGCATTCTCGGGAATGAACTCAAATTGAGCTGTTTCTAGCAAAGAGCCAGGGCAGGAAGATCAAATTTACTTTCCACTACTTGACACAGGGCTTTGCCTGCCCACAAGTCAGAGCCCTGGAGAACTCCCAGGAGTGAACACAGCTTAGCAGCCATCCTCCAGTACAGCTTCTCCATGCTGTTCTTGTTCTTGTTCTCCTGTGCAAAGTCACTTGGTACTTGCAATGAGTCCCAGAACTCTTCCTCAGTAGTTCATAGCATCTGATGAGCCCATGTACTTGAATTTCTCTGTGTTGAGCCAATAACAAATATCTATAAAAGATGTGAAAAAATCAGCAGGAGTGAGCTCAGACTGCAGAGATAGCCCTAGGCTTCTGCCTAGAGCTGGTTAACTTTAGTTCAATAAAAGGTTATTAGATCCCTGCTTCTCCTTCCATTATTTCCCAAAAGCCACTCAGCAGAATTGAGTTAGCTTCCTTATATAAATTCTCTGGCTACTGATGATGCTTGGCTGCCTTCTCTGTACTTTCAAAGCCTTATGCTAAATTTAGACAAGGAGGAGATACTTCTCCTCTGGACCTGCATTTTATGGGTTACCCATTGACTGCTGTGGGCACAATGTGAGCTAAAAATCCCATTTGCTGCGCAACCAAGTGAGTTTGGACTAGAAAGACTGATCTTTTTCTTGCTACCTACTAGAGGTCCACACGCCCTTCATGTGAAGGGCACATACCCTGTGCCCTGAAGGATGTGGCTGTGGGTTTCCAAAGACTCAGGATCACCTCTTCCTTTCTTACATATTACCTAAGGGAAGCACTTCTTAAAAATTCACTCCCTTCAACTGTATATGTGGTTCTCAAGACATCCTAAAGAAGTGCTGTCTTTGCCGCAGTGCGGTGCTCTCTGGAGACACTCAGTCTGAGAAGTCTCTGGCCTTTCTTCAGTTCTTCAAGTCCTGCCCATCTGCTGCTACCTTCCTTGCTCTGCCCAACAGCAAGTCTTGGTAAAATACCCTGATTTTATCCAGAGATGAAATAGGAAGCATGAAAATACCAGTTATAAGAATTTATGAGAGTAAAGTTTTTGCATCCAAATTCTTATGAAGTAAAAATGCCAAGCAATTTTCTGCTTGCAGTGAACATCAGGAGAAAATTCTTTGTGTTTATCAGGAAAGCACAATCTACTATTTTCACATCTTTAATTAAGGTGGGTTTCTCCAATTCTTATGTGATGAATGTGGAGTTCTACCAAGCATCCAGTGATGACACAAACTACAATGGTGAAATATGAGCCACTTGCTCATGTCACTGAAATCTCAGAAGGGAATTACGGTCTTTAGCAGGGTTCATTTGAGGTATACTACTTAAGGTAATAGGGCTGGACAATCTCATTAAGATTTATTTCCACCTCATTTAGACATGGGTTCAAAAGTACAGCTGGAGCTGTATTGGCTTTATCTTTGGCTTATAGAAGACATTGAAAAAAAGAAGTAAACAGAAAACATACTCAAGCACTCAATCAGCTGGACCAGGACACTGCATAAATAACACACACAAGCTGTGCCCAGGCTTGGAGGCTGAGCAAACCCAAACAAACTTTCAACCTTATTATATTGCATAGGCTTTTTGTCTCCCCCCCCCACACACTGAATTTAGCAGATACTGCATCATTCCATGAGAGAGGGGATAGCACAAAACAATTGCCTATGCTCTTCCCTAATGGTAATTCAACATGTTCACTGGATTTGTTCCAGACTTGAATTTGTCCATACTCATTTGGGAAATGTATGGGTTAGGAAAAATACATTTTCAAACATTTCAGCTTGTGTTGCAGATTCCCAGAGTAGTCTGACCTGTTTACAAAGCTCTCAGCACATCAGGCTTGTCCTCCTGTAGATAACGCTATGTGAGGACAGTAATCGTTCTATCACACTTTAAGTGCTTGTTCTTGCTTCTGTTGAAGCCATCCAGACTTTGGGTTATCTGGAAGCATTTATTTTCTCTTCTTCTTCAGTATAAAATAAGCAGAGGATATTTCCACCTGGGAGAGGAGAGTTTGCTAGATAGCAAATGCAGAAGCCCATGGTATTTGCTGCAGTATCTTTCTGGTAAGTGTGAATAGATATGCCCAGATGCTTCAAAGGCTGGATTCCAGCTGCTCCTACCTGAACAGATTCATGGCCATCATAGCCTGAAGCCCAGGGACTTTTGGGATCAGACACCTGTAATCCACAGGCAAAGCTCAAGCAGCCAGCACAGTCCAGCTCCTCCTAGAGCAGGCAGCATCCACAGGCTCATCCTGGTGAGACGGTGGACTGCAGGACTGCAGGGCCAGCACCAAGGGGAGCCTTCAGCAGGCAGATGACATGAGCAGCAGAGGACATGACCTCAAATATGTGCCACATACCCAAGCCATTCAGTCTGTGAGTGAATTTTCTTGTTCAAACATTGCACTCTCACTCTTCTCAGATTTGGACCATCCTTTGTGGTTTACCAAAATCCAGAGTAAATGAGTACATCCAGAGGCCCCTGGAGACACTAAGGCAGGGAAAAAGCATTTGGCTTCTCCAACACTTTCTGTGAGAGGCGTGGCTGAGAAGTACATCCAGCATTGCTGTTCTCCAAGTTTGGTTTCCTTGGCACTTGTTCAATGCATAGAAACGTGCAAACAACACTGCCATGTAGGACAGGACTAAAATCTGCATGTTTGGAAGAAAAATAAGCCATTGAAGAGAAAGAAAAATGGAGTCGGCAATTCTAAGAACCCATCACCATAGTATCAAGCCACTATTTACAAAACTGCTTTATGAAGAAGTTTCCACAGACTCTTTCCTTCAGTTTCAGTTAAACTCAACATAGTCACTGCTCTGGATTTAAAATCTGCTCTGAAAAGCCTGTAATCTAAACATGGAAACATTTAAGTCATGTGCTAAAAGAAGAAAATGAATCTGCATGGTATGATCAGTGCCAAGTGAGGACCCTCGGGCTGAACCAGTGGAGCTGCAAAAGCACCATTAACACTCAGAGAAAAACCTTCTCCAAGCCCCAGAGCTGTCATGCTGGGTGGGAAACCCTCCTGCAAGCTCCAAAGCTGTTGTCATCAGGTGGAAACACTACTGCAAGCCCCAGAGCTGCTGTTCTGGGGTGAAACCTCTCACGCTTGCCCCAGATCCCCTGTCTCAGGGTGTCAATCCTCATGCAAACCCCAGAGCTGCTGACTTGGAGCTTGGGGCTGGGCCAAAGCTCACAAGAGCTGCCAAGGCAGCCTGGCAAGCCAGGACATAGCGTGGTCCCTCCACATCTTTGAAGCTGCATCTCCCGCACTGCTTGGCCACATCCATGTACTGTCCTCACTAGTGTGATCCAGATGTGCTCCAGCCTGAAAGCAGTAGAATGAAGCCCTATCTGTTTTCCGTTGTCAGGTTGTGTCCACTACAGTTCAGACTCTGGCATGAAGAGGAGGAAAATTAACAGGGTAGTCAAAATTCATTCTGTTTAAATCTGGAATTATTAAGCATATTTATATTTCTATATACAATGTTCAACCTCACAACATCCCATTAAAATGCTTAATATAAGCTCATTAGGAGCTTCTGTGCAGTATCATATTTATTGCAATTAGCAAATACTAGTGGCTTAGCTAAACTGCAAGATATTTTTCCTGTCCTGCTCCTCTTTTGTTCCTTCACCTCCTGCCTGCCATAACCTAAGCATAGCCTAGATTAGATCCTTTCACACATCAGCCTTTCTGTCTGACAAGTTCTAAAGAAAGAGAAATAAAAAAGGAAAAGGAATAGAAAATTAACCATGAGGAGCCTCGGAGAAATAAAAAGAGCCTCTTAGATTAAGCCTGTCACCAGTGTCAAGGTTACTAGCAGTGCCAGTGGCATTAGAGCCACTAAGTTACTTAATTCCAATATGATTCAGAATCATTTGCAGCTATCAGCTTATTCAGAGTAAATCCTCATCCTCCCAGATCTTTTGTTTGCCAACTCTTGACAAGCTACGTTGCACATAAAGGAGCTCATAAAACATGTAAAGGAGGGAGATATTTTCATTGTAATGAAGTTTCATGCACACAAATGCTACTGTAGAAATACTAGTAATGAATAGTATTAATAGTTAATGAATTCAATCCTTATGTGGGTTTTGTTTTGGCATTTTTGTGCCCTTACTCAGATGCAAAAATATGCAAAATGAAAGGAAGGCTTCCCTAAATAAGGACAGAGATACTTAGACCTTGCTCCAGTCAGTGGCAGAGTGTCCCGGCTGGCCTCTGTTCCAACCAGAATCTCACAGGAGGGCTGGAATTCAGCCTCTGAGGTCTTTCATGGTTTATAAGTGAATCAGCAACTGCTAAGGCACTTAAAGCCCACAGAGAGTTCAGGATCCCAGGGAGGCACAAAGGTTTGGATACTGAGTCTGAGATCCTACTATGAGTGCTGGAACTCTGATATTGTGCTGGCTCAGACCTTTTAGCCCAACTTGCCTCTTCTGTGTGTACACCTGAATGCCGGAATTTTGACACTGATGAGCAGTCAAGCACTGGTGCTTGTACTGCACCCCCTTGAGAGGATTCAATCCTCTGGCAGAGGGCATCCTAACTCACTGGGCTGGGATGTTGCGAACAGACAGTGTGGAGGAGCATTTAGAAAGCAGTGCTAGGCCCCTCACGGTAGACTCCTCCCTTTTCTTTAATGATGCTGTGTGCTGTGTGGGAAGGATTGCTGGTCCCCTGTCAAGCTGCAGCCTTACTTGGCTGCTCTGCAGCACTAGATGGTAATGCTCCTTTCTTGTGTGCTGGCCTGCACTCTCTGTGACTGATAATAGCTGGAAAAAGAAGCCCAACTTTTTGAGGTTGTGAGAGTTTATTCTTTTTCTGGAAAGGGAGAAAATAAAGGTGTTCATCAAGTTCATTTATTCATTTTGCAATTATATAAAAATGCATCCAATAATTGTCTTCTTTTTTTGAAAAGAACTTACTGCAAAGGTGCCAGATATGTGGAGCAACAATCAGAAAAATGATTTTTCATTTACTGTAAACATCAAAACTCTTACATGAGGTTCAGAGATAAGTTTAAAGAGTTCATTTTGTGGACTTGGACAACGAGGGTCCTTGTTTAAAGGAAATCTATTCTTCAGCTATTAATAATCTAGATTTAAGGGTCCAATTTGCAAATATTTTTTAGTTCTTTTCTATTGGAGTTGCTTGGGTCACTGGTTCTTTTCCTAGGCGCTGCCCTTTCCTTCTAATGCTCACCAGTGGTATGGCCTGCTGCTCTACCACTTGGAAATCAACCCCAGAATGTCTCTTGCAGGAGTACTCCAGGTGCTCATCACTGAATAAGCATGAACCTGTGAAGGCTGTTGAACAGAGCTATGTTTCATTGCTACAAGAAGAAATCATCAGTTCCAAGATGTCTGGAGATAGTTTGCGGTCCTGTCTGGAAATACTCACACTGAGTTTCTCTCATTCCTCATATTTTCATTGATTTCAGGGAGTTACTAGGACTGAACTTATTTTTCCTAAAATCTCAAGATCTCATCAGTTATTTTTCTTCTATATTTTTTGATCCAAACACACATCAGCTGAGAAGGGTATCTTTGTGCTGTTGTGTCTTGTACAAATGTAATCTTTATGGCATGTACTGCTTGAACTGAAAAGTTTCACTGATACCTACTTCCATCGCCTTTCCAGGAATGGATTTAGGGCACAGTCTTGAGATTAAGGCCTTTTCTAGTAGTGAGGAGCATTAAGAGTGGGACCAAGATAGGGTCAGATTACATGTTACATAAAAAGAGAAACACTAGCTGCAAAATCCACTACAGAAGTGAGCAGAATATCTCATGGATTAATTTATCAGCATTTCAAAGCTGGTCTGTTGGAGATGGAGCCAGCTACAGCACTAGAAACTAGAGCCTGTATTCCTGTTGTTTGCTGTGATCTTGCACTACTTGGTTAAGAGAAATTTTAAAAGAAGGATAAATATCATCTATAAGCTCTGCTGCCAAAGAAAATGTAAGAGGTATTATTTTCAGCTGCTTACTCATTCAGAGGGAGCCACAACACTTGAGTCTTGCTGTGCTTTTTGGCTGCTGGGAGCCAGCAGCTTTCCCTTTTGAGCGTGGATCTGTGCATATCCAGTTCTTGAGGGAAAACAGGGATAAATCACAAGTTTGCCAACTGTACCTTTTTAACATGATATATGCACTCTAAGCATGTGCAGTATGGATCATAAACATGCTGTTGGAAGGGAAAGTGTTTGGGGAAGTTTTTACAAATTGGAAGACAAATTTGCTAGTATCCCTCATTGTGCTTCAGTAAGAACATGTATTATTATGTGCAGGCTGCCTAAAGAAATCACTGCCTTTGTCAGCGGGAACACTGTTTTCTAACAAAGACAGATTGTGTCTACAGGGAAAAATGAAAAGGTGACTGCCAAACAATATCAGTGAATGTATTGAAAAAATACTATTTAGTTTAAAAAAAAAAAGAAAAAAGAAAAAAGAAAAAAGAAAAAAGGAAAAATATAAAAAGAAAAAAGAAAAAAGAAAAAAGAAAAAAGAAAAAAGAAAAAAGAAAAAAGAAAAAAGAAAAAAGAAGTGCATAAAAATCTGGTGATGTGGCTTGTCTAAACTGAAGAGACTAAATAGTAACTAAGATTCCTTCCAACCCAAATTCTATGGTTCTATGAACTAAGTGTCACTGCCCAGAGGATTCATTTATTATTCTCCAGTTTATTCTAGTGCAATTTAAATACCTCAGCAAAAATTAAAACCACATCTATTTCATTAGTTACCAGCAAGTCCCCCATCAAAAGATAAACTATGCCAAACTTAGAACACAAAAAGAAAGAAAAAAAAAAGAAAGATGGAATGGACCAATAATCACAGTGTCCCAGATTCATTCCCTCTGAAGGTGGTGTTCATAGGCACATAGAGCAGTGAGTGGTGGTTTCAGTCCTGGGAAAGGTCTGACTCGGCCATGTGCAGCTGCAGGGATGATCTTGAGAAAATGTAGGTTTTGCATCCTCTATGTTTAAGGCTCACATGAGTAACAGTAACATACACTCATTGCCCTATCCTCTCAGCTAAATTACTCTGATTTACCTACCCTTTACATTGGAGCAGACATAAAGAAACCCGTTGGGCAACTAAAGAAGCATCTTGTTCCCTCCTCTTTCCTCACATTTTTAGTGATGGGTAGAGTTTGCTTACAAAAAATATAGGATAGTTCCAGGAATATAGTGATCTTGTAAGAGAAAATAAAAAATCCAACAGCACCAAACAGAGCCTATTTCAGGTTCAAAATGCCTATCAATAAGCTCAGTTACACATTCATAAACCGCCACTTGAACTAGAAGGATGTCACCAAAGAGCCCAATTTAATTTCCTCCCAATCTATGGCAATTTACAGGACTGTGATTTAAAACCTGGTCATCACCCTGAGTGTGTATGTTTGGGGGTTTGGGTAGTTAAATCACACGAAGCTGTCTTTGGCTGTACCTCTAGAAGACATTCAGTGCAATTATTTATTACTTGCATAAATCAGAGCAATGCAAAGAGGTTTGTCACTGAAGTTTAACAGCATATTCCCATTATATATCCAATATATCTAACTTAAGAAAGGGGTGATTCCATGGGGTTTTTTTGGTTGGTTGGTTGGTTTTACGGTGGGTTTTTTGGGGGAAGATTTTTTTTTTTTTGGTAATGCTATATGCTCCCAGGGAAATAATTGACAATTATTTATTTATGAAATTCCTACAGCAGGAGGAAATTATGCTTGAGTCTTGCTGCCATGGAGGGAGATAAATAAACTGTCCTAATATATTTAGTTAAATAAGATACAACCCATAGGAAAGCAGACCGAGGAAGACTGTATAGACTTATACAAGCTGGCACAGAAGATACTGAAGCAGAGAACAGAATGTTTAGATAGAAGCACTTACGGGTGCTTCCCACCAACAAACGAATCATCAAGGGCATAGCTGGCTATTTTTAGCAGCAGTGTCTATGTTTCTTTTGCCTTTTACCTCGAGAAAACTGTGAAACTCTAGATAGGAGCTACTAAAAATCCATACAGAGCAATGCTGCATTTTCTTGTACAGCTGGGCAGGACTCAGAGTGCCTTTGGCTTGGCTATGCAGTAGACCCTCTAAACATATATATATATTCACCTATATATATACTTACACATACTTATAGGTGAGTGTGTGTGTCTCCATGCAGAAGTCCCTCCCAACATACATCATCACAGGAGTCCTCAGGCACCCTTTGTGTTGACACCCTACACTCCCATGCTTCCCCTCAGTTCCTCTGTGGGGATCAGGGAGATTTCATCTTCTGATATCCTAATCATTGCTCTGGGCAAAATCCTTTGACTTCAGCTCTAAGGATCATGATTTAATCCAATAATCTAGCCCAGTAACAGAAACCAGAGGGTAACACAATATTTGGTTTTGTCATTATATTCACCATTTGTAAGTAACGGGCTGCAAAACCCTTATGATTTGTGGCAGGGCATTCCATTAATATAGCAATAAAAAAGCAAAGATGTCTCCATTGACAGCACTTAAAAATTTTCTCTATTACTTTGGTGACTATTCACTTAGAATGGGAAGTGCTTTTCTGCACCATTGAAGCATAGCTAGTACATAACCTTTGAGCACTCAGAAGTGCTGAGACGCTACAAGAAGGAACACTTAAGAGAGCGCATCCACTGTTTGGCACGCGCTGCCTGTCCTCAGGCTCGCACAGCTCACTGCCTGCAGCACTGCTGTATCACCCACAAACTGGGACAAAATGTGCCCTATGGCATCAAGAGGGGAATGGAGCTATTTCATCTGCCTTCTGCTTTTCTATGATTACCAAGTGGATTTTGCATTTAATTCCTTGTATGCAATGGTGGTAAAATCTATGCAGGTCTAAGCTTGTTTCCCAAGCTTTTATTGGATAGCAAAAACAGTGTGCACTTGTCTGGCTGTGGGGTATATAGAGGCTGTAAGTTGAGAGGCTGGTGTTCAAAGCCAGCAGATCACCATAAAACCCTCAGGATATTATTCTTGCTGCAATTACAAGTAACAGCTAAAGAAAGGGTTGGAGACTGTCACATGTAGTGAATAGAAATGTTTCTCTTCAGTTGCTTGTACAAATACCACAGACAAGGATAAATAGTTGTTACTGTAAAGCTCTCAGTGACAAATTGATCCCCATCTGTGCCTCTGGCTGCCTCCAGCTTTTCCTTATGGGGGGCAGTGGTGGGTCATCAGTGTAGTCATTTTAAGCTTGGTACAAAAAAATCCTGATTTAAGAGTCTCCTTGTGTGACCTTTGCTTATATGCACAAGTGTTTCTCACACAACAGCCCCAGTGATGTTGATGCTAATAGGTAGATGGTAGAGACAATTTCACTGTGACTGTTAGAGACTGGAGACAAGGAACAAAAGCTCCTTTCTGAGAGCCGCTCATCCATCTCGAATGCTCTGACTCACTTCACCTCGTGTGGGAATGACTGCTTAGAAAAACCAACACTGCCATCTTTTTACCACGTGTACAGGATCACAGCCTTAGCATACACAAAGCATTACTCACTTCAGCTGATCCCATTAACGCTGAAGACACAGGCTTGCACTTACTCTGTACAAGCCTTAGAAAGGCTTCTGTATGAGAGGATTATGGCCGTTGTTCAGATACTCAACATTTCCTAGCTAAAATATTTCACAGTGAAGCAATAGCATCATTAACAGCTTGCAGTGCATCAGCTTCTGCTTTATTTCTTGTGTTAGAGTCTTCCTTTTTGGAAGTTTTTGGGTTTTTGTAAAGCTATGAAGAAAATAAAAACTAATTGTTGCTGTTGTTGATTTTTACAAAACTAGTCACTTAGGAAATGGAGGAAAAAATCTCAGGCCCAGTTGCACAATATACTTAAAAGGACAGTGCACTGCCATGTCCATGTAAGCAGTAAGCTGAGCAGATTTCTGGTCACCCAACACATGCCTCTCTGAGCATGCTTGGGTGCAAACACAAACTCCGTCTGACATAAATTACAATAAGTATGTTATCTTGCATCAAAATATTTTCCCAGTTCTATGTGTTTGCAAATATGTCTAATTTATGCATTTCTGATTGTATAATGTGTAGTGCTCAGAGCTGAAGCAGGTGTTAACTGCTCCACTTCTGTTTAAAACAGAGATGCTCTTGGATATTTCAGTGGATAGAAAAGTACTTCTCCAGGTGCTACCCAGTCTAAAAAAAAAGAGAGTTGACAAATTCACATAAGTCATCCAATGCAAGTCCTCCAAACTACAAAATCTTTTATTGCAAGATGTGTACTCTCCCTTTCCAGTGACCTTGCCATCCTAAGCATGTTCTTATGACATCACCTTAATGCTGTGGCTTAAAAACAGCTTAATTAATTTAGTGTCTATGCATTGCTGTCTGCTGCCATTGTAACATCCACATAAATAAAAAGAAGAGAAGGCACTCAGCTGCCTCTCATGCAGAGCCCTTTGAATCCCGGACATAACCCACCAGCTGCTCCAGGGGCATCCCTGAGGAACATGAAGTCCATCCCGGAGGAACCAGCCCAGGCAGACCACAGTGGAGCACCAGAGTTCTGTGCAGGTCTTTTCTTTCTTCCATTATTTAAGTCAATGTTGCTGTTGAAATGATGATTACTTTACATTTTATAACAGCTGGGATTTTAACTTAATCTACAAAGTAATTAATTTTCCTTAATTCTGATGGGGGCTTGGTGTTAAGTAGTAAGTAGGCAGGGATAGTTCTATGATGTTTCCTGTGGTCTGGATACATTACTGTAAGATAGAATCTTTTTCTGTATAGTCTGATTTTAAATACCATACTAGGGCAAGAAGAACCTTTCTGGCCATATTATCTTTTAAAGCATTATTTGTTCATGGTGAGTAGTCTAGTGTGAGTTTAGAGCAGAAAATAGCTTTTCCTTTTTCCTTCAGTACAAACTGAAAAGTAGACAGGTGGCAGTAAAAAAAGGACTACAAATCTAAAGCAAGCTGTAATGCCACTAATGGTTTAAGTAACTTTAATAAGAAAGGATTTGTTGCTTACTAGCTTGAAATTATACATAACGACTTTCAGTCAGTAAGGAAAAACCCCAAGATAAGCTATCCATAGAGGTAATTTTAAATATATTTGTAGACTTGTAGATCTTTTTATGCCACTCATTAGATAGCAAAAGTAATCCACATCCTGAGATCTAGCCAAGAAAATCTAGGATTGGAGTTCATGCAGAGACTAATCTATGTAGATTAAATAGCTTTATTGTCTTTCTCCCTGCATTGTAAGTTTTGGCAGCATACCCTCCAACCAGATTTAAAACAGAAGAATGTGTTGCATTTCAAGCCTGCCTCAGAAACACCAGCTCTCCCTTACCAGGCCACAGGGACCTGCACTCTTAGCAAATGGCAGTGGCTTGGTGGTCTGCAGGTGGAACCCTGGGGGGTGCTGTCAGCAATGTCTGTGCACTGACAATGCCCTCAGCAGTCATTTCCCTCACAGTGTTCCATCCCACAAAGCTGACCCAGTCTGGCAATCACAGCAGCAATGGGTATTATCTGTGTTATGCAGGTATCCAACCTGGGCTCTGCACAGACAGAACAGGTTCAAACTGCTTCCAGCAGCCCCACAGCTGTACTTTATAGCATGTGACTCATTAACTGCGAGCAGCTGAGACAGTCCAGGTAGAAAGATGCTTTTGGAGCTGGCTGCTTTGTTCAAAGAGAGTTTCACAAAAATGGTATGCTTGCTCTTCTGGAATAGGCACACTGAAGATGGAGAAGATCTGTTAAGCAGCCAAGACATTTTATCCTGGCACAAGCCAAGCATAGTGTGTCAGACATCCAGGATCTATTGAAAGACAGAAGTACGATGAGATCCCTCATCCAGCTGGGAGGTTGAATTCCAGGGTTTGTGGAAGAGCAGATATTTTTTTCTTTCAAACAAAAATTTTTGAGAAGACCCTGTGTCACATACTGCCTGTAATCTATCAAACATTATGTGATGACTCCATCCTCATGGGTTCTTCTTTGCTAAAAATAAAGAGATAAGATAGCTAGATGTGGATAAATGATACTATTTTTATCATATTGCTGGAGTTCACATTGCCCAGCATGTGTGGGATGGGGACCTGCAGCTTTCATGGCACCCAGGGGAGATGGGGATGGTGGCTTTTGGTGGATACTACAAAGCTGTGCAGGGAATGGTCATGCTGGGTTGCCTCCTGCATGTCTTCTGGTGTGGACACTGAGCCATGTGTGCACCCAGGCACTTATCTGGCTTTTATTGCGCACTGATGTTCTCGTCCCAGCCATTCCATCCTCAAGATGTTTTTCTATCCCCTTTAATCAGATTAACCAGCTGCTCATGCTCTAAGGACACTAACTCTGTGGGATGTACTTCAGACTGTGGTCTGTCTCATCTTCCTATTTACTCCCTTGACAGCTGTGTGCCTGAAGCAAGGGGATTGTGTCCGTCTTGACTTGCTGGGGCACTAATATTCTGTTTTCTGAGCACTGCACCTGTGTTTCCTCTAAAATGGGGCTTGAGGTGGTATCTTCCCTAGGGATAAGGCAGAGGCAGACTTGTACTTCAGAGTGGTATCATCTTCCAAAACATCTTAAGAGATGATTTTTTTACATCTCTCAGGGTGACATTGGGCACTGTGGCATGGTAGCAAGAGATTGAGATGGTACTTTTGAAGAGGACAAGCTGCCACCACAGTTGAGGCTCCAGCTTCTTAGAAAGGATTTGGTGAGCAGATTATTTGCTGCTAATTTGCTGTGAATAGGAAGTAAAATGGGTATGTGAATATGACAAGGATTTCCCATACTCATGTGGGGTCTGTTCTCTTACTCTGATTTTAAGATGACATACCTCTGGTGATGTAAGCCAAATTTTTCATTTGTATCCACAATCCATACATATAGCACTAAACGTGTGTGCAAGCCAAGGAACAAATGTTTCCATTGTTGTGCTTGCAATCTGAAAAAAAAAAAGAACCCAGTAGAGCCTTGAACATCAAAGATATCCAAACTAAAACATTGAAGACTTTTCCATAAATATGTGCTTTTCAGAGTGCCTGTTACTCTGCTCTTAAAACAGACCCAGAGCCAATTGCCAATGAAATCAGTGGTGACCATACCAATCAGATAGTCAGCAAAGAGCCAACACAACAGTGTTTACAGAACAAAGTCTGGGCTCCACTCTGCTACATAGTGCTTAGAAGCAGTTGCCATCACTACTTTTTTTTTTCTGTTGTTCTCCAAGTTCTCCCAGCTTTACAATAACTGGACTTGTGAAGCAGTAGTTACTGTCAACATGCGTATATCTTCCCTTATAAATTATTTCTGAAGCACGTGTTTTAAGTAGGGCAACAAAGATATGTGAATTAGAAGGGCTGTAATTGTTTGTGTGCAGTTATTTTTTATGAAGCAATTTAGTTTGAATCACAGATACTTTTACTGTGGTATTTACTACGGCATTAAAGTATTGATTTTGTTCCCCTCAGCACCAAATACTGTTTTTAATAAGAGTTTATTTGCATAGAGCTAATATCTGTGATGCTGTGCTTGTTGCTATATTGTTTCTGCAACAACCATTAGCTGCAGAAAATGAGCCAAGATACCTGTTCCCGCCTCCTACCTCATCTGTACCAGAGCTGTAAGTGTGATCAGGTTAACAGTTACCACACTTGTTTTGCACTGATGTTGTACAGTTTGCACTTTCTGTCTGGTTTTACATGTGCTTGTAGCACTGTGCTGCAGGTATATTTGCACTTTACAGAGGTTGGAGAAATGGTGATGTGATCATTACCCATTTGCCTTAATCACTAATGATAAAGCTGCCCAAATTTTTAAAAGGAAAATTAGCATTAAATTAGGCAGCCTCCTGAAATGTAACTGCTTACATGCAGAATTTTCTTTTCTCCTAGAAATAATAATGTTCCATATAATGCCTATTTATGAAAAAAAATTATAATTTCTTCCTCTAATAATAACTGAACACAATTGTCAGAAACAGTGAAACAGAAATATTTTAATTTTATAGTCTGAAAGGTCTTCCGGAAACATAAGCTTTTGTTGAAGCACTTCTCAGAGTATTTCTATAGATCCATCTGTCAAAGGAATATATTAAAATGGGCATTCTTTATCTATTTATATATTATGGGCCTAATTTGACAGCTTTTTCTTAAGCATATTTCCTGTTGCTTTCATGGCCCTTCTGAGACATAGATGATACCATGTAGGAACAATTCCTGGTATATTTTTTTAGTCTTTATGGCTGATTATATTCTCCATACCACACTTTCTAGGCTTTATATGCATCAATATTTAGCAGCACCAACTCCTAAGTGCAATCACATTGTCACACTATCAGCACTGACTCAGAAACATTATCATTCCACTCCATTTTCTATGCTCAAGTCTCCCTGCCAAAGTTCAAGTTTTGTCATATTCTCATGAGATGCTTATGCCACGTCTCTTTTCAGCATCCTTTGTTCATGGATGGATGCAGCAGTGTGCCATTACATTCCTAAAAAGTGTTTAGCTGACTAGGGTGGGAAGGAAGCTGGAAAGCCCTACCCCACAAAGCCTTGCTTCTCTACCAGGGTGCAAGGGAGCATCATGACATTGTCCCTCTGGAATGGAGCTGTACTGTCAGCCTGAGCACATCACCTCGTTTGAACTCGTACAGTATATAAAGTTAGGAAAGAGGTTTTATTTTATCCAAGAACATCCCCATGAAAGGAGTTTTGAGTAATTTCACAGATTGTGAAAACTCTGCCATGAAACACTTTTTCAGGCAGAACTATTGATGGGAAGATCCCTATTACAGCCAGAATATTTTCCCTCCTAAAAATCATGAAAAACCTGATACATATTATTACATTTTGAATGAGGGCTTCTATGCAGTAGGGTTTTAATTATCTCACTGTTGCCAAGTTTTTCTTTCAACATCTCAGTGGAACATTTTTACCAGGCCTATTAGGTAATGCACACAACTTGCAGGCACAAATTCACTATCTCCTATTCAATGTCCTCATGCTAGACCTTGCCAATGTCACAGATGTTCTTTTTCCATAAATTCCATCAACCATGGTCTGGAAGCCATGGTTTTGTTGTTCTGTTCATCTCTGCTTTGTGTGCATTTGTTATAGCTGGTCATTACCCTTTAACAAAAACCTGTCTGTTTCTTTTCTTTTTAAAATAAAATTTCCGAGGCAAATTGAAGGAAGATCAATCTCTGCTGTGGGCCAATTTTGACCCTTTTGTAAGCATCAGAAACATCTTCATAATTTAAGACGGGAAATTGGGTGTTGTCAAAAGCAGTGAATATGGATTTTTTTTCCTCCCGAACCTTAGAACAAGTCAGTTATATAGATTTTGAAATGCTTACTTCATATAGACTTCCTTCTAATGGGATAGTTCACATTTTGTTAGGTCAAAAGGGGAAAGCTCTAAAATTTATGAATCTTTCAAGTGCTACTTCCCATAGGACATTAAGCACTTAATATTTTCCAAAGATTTGAAGATCCCAGGGCCATGATAAAATTATTTGATCCCAAGTCTGTTTCATGGAAGTCTTGCCCTAAGAAAAGACATAAACCTAACCAGTGACTGAAATCTGGACTGACTCTCCAATCCTCAAATAAATGATTATCGCAGAGCATCTCAGTTGGGGTGGAAGCCTGAGGGGACATTGAGGCTGCTGTCACTATTTAAGGCTGCTTCTGTAAAACCACTGCCAAGGAATGACCAGTTCATCCATTATAGTGGATCCTTTGGTCATTCCTATTTTATTGCCTTTCTTTCAGTATTGCTTAAGAAACAGTCCTTTATAAATCAGAAGATTAATGACATCACCTAATTGGTTTTGCTATCCTTAGAGATGATGGGCCAAATTAATCCCTGTTGGAGCTCCATTAATCTTTATGGATTTACACCCAAGATTAATTCATCCCCATGATACTAATCACTTGCTGTGTGGTCTGTGGAAAATCACTTAAATTTGCACGTTGGTTTTCCATTCCAGATGGAAAATGGGGGCCATAACTCCGAGTTCAGTGAAGAGAAATGCTCCAAACACTCCTAGGATTGGTTAAAATTGAAGGCAGTTTTTAATAAATCCACATTTTGTTTCTGAATGTTAGTTTCAGTTTGTGATTGTGTTCTCACTTGTTAGTGGAACTTGGATAGAAAGGGTACCCTGTGGGGCTACACGTGTCCCTGTATTTATACTGAGTAAAGTCTTGGTACTGTAGAGCTCGGTGGGAATTTATGCACTGATTATCCCAGGCCCAGGGTGTCACACTTCAGGTTTTACAGAAGTCACACATGCACACCCAGAGGCATAATTTGGCCTTTCACATTTCTACTTCATTTAGGCCAATTTCTACAGCTGTTCCCCAGTGAGAATCTCACTGAAGATAGCTGGAATTTTGCTTAAGTAAGGATTACAGGATTAATCCCTCTATCTCCAGTCATGTTTATTTTGGCAGTCATTTATCCTAGAGATCTCCAAAGCTCCCTAGCTCAGGTTCTCTCTGTTCTGCTCACAGATATGCATCAAACTGCACCTCTCATGGGTTAAAGTAGCAATTGCATTTTCCAAGAGGCTTCTATATTTGCAGAAAAACGTCCTGGTAATGCCACCAATTAGATAAAACTGGTACTTCCCACAGACAATAGAAAAGAAACTGCTGATAAGGATTTCAGCAATTTATTTTAGCTGAGACCCATACTTGAGATGAGTAACAAGCAATCCATCACTTAGATGACAAAAAGTACACTTGAGTTTTACAACTCATTCCCTTCAAATAACCCTAGGCACAATTACTCAACCAGAAAATATTGGTGTTGAAATCTGTTCTTCTCTATTTATGCATATTTAATGTGTTCAATTGCCTATAATATTAGCAAATATAGGCACATTATAATATATAAATAATGTAATAAAGTAGTTAGGAGATCAGTTGTTGTGGTCTTTTCTAGTGAGAAACTGTAGAGTAAGATTTAAGGATCTTTGAAAAAAGAGAAGGTGCAGCATGTTTGGTAAAGAAATAATTATAGGGTTTTGACTTTTATTTGATACAGCATCTTTGCTGCGTAAGTGGAAGTATCTTTCAGCTATGCATTTTATTTAGAGTATTCATAATTTCCTCTTAATTCTAGATATATGAAACTGTTTTACCTACTTACTGGAATTTGAATGGACTTGCTAAACATACACTGAAATCATCGTCAATTATTTATTTGAGTTGGCAAGGAAAAATACTTTTAAAGTTTAATGAAGCCAGCAGTGATACACAGTTTCATGTTGCTGAGCAACAATACTAGTGGCCAGTATTTTTAAAGTAGAAGAATACAGTATAATCATGTTGATGCCTGAGGGCTCCGTTGTACCTCCCACAGTAAAACTCAGGGGAGCAGGATCAAAGGGTGCCCAGTACTGCTTCAGCTCACTCCATTTCTCATGAAAAGTAGTAGCTTGCAGGTCAGAAGGGGAAGCTTGTGGAGAGCCCCCAAAAACCACAGGTCCCAGGAAGTCCTAAGGAAGAAAGTTCTCACCTCCTTCCGGGCAGAAACAATTAAAGGAGTTGAGTTAAATTGAAAGTGAAGCTTGAGAGAGATGTAGGAAAAAATTGAATTCTATATAGACAGTTAATCTGGTACTTCTTGGATTTCAAGGATAAAGAGTCATTAAACAAAGTAAAAAGCAGAACTTAAATTTGGTTAAAAGAAAAGCTTTTGCACAATGCATAATTAATCTGTGGGACTAACTATGTCAGAGTGCTACTGAGGCCAAAAGCATAGCAGATTCAGACAACGAGTAGCACTAACACAGGTGATCAAATCATCATTAGATGCATGAGGTAGAAGATTTTTTTAAACAAGGAAAAAATACCTGTACACACATATTTGCTTGAGTTTGTCTCACAGATATATATATGTATGTGTCTGTGTGTGTCTGTGTGTGTGTATCTCCAAATATCTGCTTCCTGGGACTAAACAACTAAAGAGCAAAACCGGGGAGGAAATTCTCCTGAGGACAAGATATTTTATAAATGCTTGTTGTGTGGCAACATGAAGCCCATCTGGTACTGGGCCAGTTAGAGCAGAGATCCAGGTTAACCTGATAGCCTTTGTTCATGCAATGCTCTGTAGGGATGTCTCCCTGAAGGATGGCTCTTGCCTTGGCCTACTGTCTTTTTATTTGGGCCAAATCCCCATTTGGTGGGACCAGGGTCAGAGAGACAGAAGACTTCACACAGGGACTCCCTGTGGGCTCTACGGTTTTGCAAGTGAAAGGAGAAGCCTTCCCACTTGGAAAGGCCACTGAAGTCAGACAGTGACTTGACTGAGTCTGTCCAAACATGTGCCTTATCCATAAATGCAGTTCCAGCTGTAAGGCAGCCCTGTGGGGAGCGGTGCAGGACTGGAAGGAGCAGAGCAGAGGAGAGTGCTGCTGTTTCCTTTACCACCAGCTTCTGTTTCCCCCTGATAATAAAGGAACCGAAAATGCACAGCACTACAACTCCTTATTTATTAATTGCATTCCCCAATAAAAACACCAGTGCAAAGCAGCACCGAATTCTCCTTGATTTGTGTGTATTTTTGAAAAGAGTACTCTATGCCTACTGGGAATTATGTTTTTGAATGTTCCCTTTTTTGAACTCTCTGAGTCATATTCCCATCATTCCTATACCTCACAATATTTTTCTGTTGCCATAGTGACTACCAGTGAGGAAAGCACAGCCGAGTAACTTCAGGTTTTTACTGAACCCAAATTGCCTGCCAGACTGGACCTCTGCTTGAGTTTGTCTTACATCAAGGAGGTGATATGGACTAAACAGCACTTTTTCTTTTTAAGTGATTCATAGTTCCCTTTCAGCACAGAAATGGTATTGTCACCTGTCTGATCTAAAAGTCCTCTGATCCTAAATCTTCCAAGAAGATCTGACTCTGTAAGTAGCTGTGACACTACACCAGCATTCTTATGGAGCAGCTAAATTAATTGAACTGCAACAGTAAAGTTTGTGCTGCTCACTTGTATTTGTGCATGTCCTTCTCTTCTCTTGTTTTGAATTCCTTAGTCTTAGAAAGAGTTTGGACCAAATTCATGTTCCTGAACACCTCCCTCTGTTGGACACAGATCTAAATGTCACAGCTTTCTCAAATGTCACACTACAACACTTTAGCAGAATGGCAAAACTGAGTTTCCTAAGTGTGAATTTATCATTTTAAACTTTGTGGTTTAGGTTCTGGAATACATATATGTATATGTATATACATTAAGATTTTATATTTTTACTAAAATAGATAGTGAGGCCTTCAAGGTTAGTGATAATTTTCAATGCCTGTTTAGAAAACTGTGCTGCTAAGAAATAAATCATAGTAGATGATCACTCTTTAGAAGGGAAAGGGATAACAGAATGCTTTTATGTGCAGGTGTCTGTGAATGCAGAAAAAAGAGGCATAAATGCCTTTCATCTCATACAAGAGAATACTATAAACACATACAAACATTCAATTCTCTCCCTAGCAGTACTTTATGTTATGAAAACAAATATAGGCTGAGCTTACTTTAAAATATTTTCAGCTGGGCTGATTACAGATGCTCAGAAACATCAAACACCACAAAGCTGTCCTTTCCATAGGTGTCCATGTTTGCCTGCTAAACAGCAAATAGTTGTTTTTTAAATGAAAGCAAATACTTCAGTCAGTGTGAATTGTCTTTTTATTTAATCAGCTTGTCCATCACCATTATAGGAGTGGATCCAAAAGAGAGAACACAGTAGAAAAATGAAACCCCAGGCATCCCAAGTACTGTTTTGGAAGTGGACAGTGAGGACACCTCATTCCTAATGCCTGCTCAAGCTTTTGGCGTTTCACTATTGAAACTCCAATAGTGATTTTTTGCCAAGTTTTAACTCTAATTTGTACCCTCATAAGAGAGAAAGAGGCATTAGCTCATTTTATAACAAACACTAGTGGACTTGCTTTGTGTTGACCTGACCTGACACACACCAGTGACTGTGAGAAGAAAGGCTGATTCTCCATCACTAGCCCCCAGAATAGTATCACTGTACACATGAGTGCTCAGAAAAGTGACTTTTCAGTATATTAACTTTATGTTTTGATACAACATTAAGTAAACTGTTTTCTTCATCACCTGCTCTTGAGGGTGGTAGGAATATCTTGTCAGTGACTTAAATGGGGGAAAACTGATGGCCTCAGAAAAAAAAAAAAAAANGCAATATCCTAATTGATATTACTCCAGCTTGACAGCAACTGAGAGAGCTTTTTTAAGTAAATTGGATTATTTCAGGTATGCCAGTCAATTACTTGTGAACATCTTGTGAGAAGAACAACATCAGAATGCCCATAGAAGTGGGCCTGCAGCTACTGTTCCCCAGAAAACTTACTGGACTGGACAATAAGTCCCAGTAAACCTAAGCTGGAAAAGACCTTTAGAGTTCATCTAGTCAACTTGACCCATGGCAGGATCAGCTATATCACATTAAGCAGGATATAAATTTGTCTAAAATGATTTCAGAGATGTTTTATGGGTGGTCTGTTACTTCCTGGGGCAGCTTACAACAGCACTTTACTGATCTTACAGTTGGAAAGAGTTTTTTACTCTAATGTCTAACCTGAATGAGAACCTTTCCTGATACGATTTGAACTGGACTCAATGTTCTAACTGAGGAGTTATAATGCTGAATAGGGTGGAAGGATTTCTTCATACATTTTCAGGATTATTTATCCATGGAATTGTATTGCTTGCCTTTTCCACTCTGCATAACACAGCTCAATATTTGGTTTGTGGTCTACCCTCAGTCAAACTATTTCCTAACCGGTTAATACCCACCTTCCAGCAGATAATTTCTGTCTAAATGTAGTGCCTTGTACTGGTCCTTAGTACATTTTATCTTGCTTTTACAGATAGTTCCTCCAGGCTGCCAAGATGTTTTAAAAAATTTAATCTGCCTATTGACTAGCATACTTGCAGAGCTTCCAAGCTGTGATCGGCACATTTACTAAGTATGTCTTATATTTCCTTTTTCAGTCACTAATGAAAATGTGGACTATAATGAGGCTAAGGAGAAAACCATGCAGAATCATATTTCATACCTCCTTCCATTTTTGTCACTGCTTAGGCATGATTACCTGAACAGTCTTACACCTGTTTGAGCAGGTGTAGCAGGGTCAGCAAGGCTGTGTTTCCTCATTTGCTTTTGAGAGTGCCATGGGTGTGCAGAAAGTCTTACTAAAGTCAAATTACATGACACCAACTGCCTTTCCCCTGTCCTCAGTGCAATATAGGAATGAGAAGAACTAATCTGGTTTGACAGACTTGATTCTTACAATGAAAACTGAATGCTACCTACTTCCCCTTTATCATCCGGGCACTCATAAATAGTTTGTTTAAAAAATCCCGAATTTGGGGGCAGGAATTTAATTTAATCAGACTCATCTGTTATCTCCTACTTCTTTTTTCCTCAGTTTTAAAGACAGGTCCAATGCTTTCCTACTTCCAATCCTCTGACATCCTACACATCTAGTCAGTCAAGAGACTGTCCTGGATCAGTCTGCGTTTTCAGCAGCATAGGATGAAATTAATGCATCTAGCTAATTTGAAAAAAATTATCTGATTACAGTACAGCCATGCAATGAATCAAACTGCAGAACTAATTGATCCTAATAACTATCACATATTTGCTAGATTAGTTTTCAGCTGAATTTGTTCCCTGTCCGGACCCCTGCGGGCCCTTACAAATCACTGTGGGAGTGGGATGAAGGAAGGCAGTGAGGAGGTGGGAATGAAGTGAAGCAAAGAGGATGCAACTATATTTTTCAGAAACAGCATAGTCTTAAAATGTTTGTTGAAATACATCTTTAGTGAAGACAGATACAAAAAAGTCATTAATCACTTGTACCTTCCTCATGTCATCTGTCAACAGTTTTTGTGTGACCTTGAGTAGTGGATCAGCACTCTCCTGGACTTTTTCCTATGCATTTGTAGCATGACATCTTGTAACCTCACTGTATCTCATCTTTTGCTTTTTCCCTCTGATTTTATATCAACCTACTGTTTCCCTTCATCTGTGTTTATGTGGAATAGTTCAATCTCTTTCCACAAACTTTCCTCTGGTCAGGTCAGAAAGGGGCTTGTGATGAAGCCAGGAACTTTATTACTACATTTCCTCTCCTTCCTCTACATTGGCATAACTTGAGTTTCTGAGCTCCAAGGGAAAACATGCAGAGATGGAAAAAACCCATGTTTCAGTATTCATAAGCCATATTTCCTAATTTCACATGGAAGGAAATGGTGAATGAATGACAGAGCAAACACTTTTCATCATATGAATGGAAAAACTACAAAACGCTAAATCATATCAAGACTCTCTTCTAATTGTACTGCTTGAATATGAGGTAACTCCAAGTAGGACATAGCCCATGGAGGATATGAGCATGAGAGAAAAGGACATGTTTTCCTTCAGCCCTCTAGCAGTTCTGGTCTGCTCAGTAGAGCTGAATGTAAACAGATATTTGCTCTGCTTCTGGGCTCTAATTGCATCATTTTCCACATGTTCACATGTATAACAGCTGAAAATCATGAGTCATGTATTCTTTTCCAGCATAAAGTATTATTTACTCCTTTTTCTTGGATGGTCACTGAATGACATTTAATGTCATTTGTAAAGTTGGAAAAATGTCCTTTGACACAGTCTTATATGGGTTTTCTTTAACACATCTTACTCATATGAAATGAATGCCATCTACTTCTTTGAAATGTCTTTATTTTCTTAGTTGTTCATATGACACTAGATCATATCAATATTTCAAAACCTTTTCCCCCTGCAGAAATGATTGCTGAGTAAGGACACAGCTGCCAATGTCTTGAAATAAAAATTGTCATGAAGGAATGATTTATTGATGTTTAAATCTGACAAATGTGGATCCAGGGGTTTGACTTTGAAAAAAGACTGATTAGTTGAATGGAGTCTCTGATGAGCATTAAACAGCTAGGTTATTTGTAATTATTTCCATATATAGTGCCATAAAACTATATAACACTTTTTCTAACAAATAAAGAGAAGTGAAGTCAAGACTTCAGCTGAAGCTGATGGTACTCTGCAAAGTTACATCACATGAAGAGTTGGCCTTGGCCTATTCTACCTGTCCCTTAGTCTAGGGGAACTCATTCACCTTAACCTTGGAATCTTTGCCTGAAGGGATGGTTTGAAGAAAAGATGCAAAATTCTTCAGTGCAAGATTACTCAGACATCTATAAAATACATCACAAGCTGGTTATGCCCAAAACATTCATTTAACGGCTACTGATAGGCAAAAGAGCTGTTTAAGAGGAAGAATCCAAAGGAAAAGGCACAGGCCACTGCATGACAGGGCTGTAGGCTGATGTTTAGAGCAAGTTCTTAGCTTGGACTGCACAATGGTCACACAGCGTCCCTTGGCAACCCCTAGTCCTTCATCAGCCAGGGCACACCACCAGGGTTTTATGTTGTTAATTCTCTTGTTCATAGCTGCATCTGCTTGTATAATTTATGGCACAGAATACATATTTTGGTTTTAAGATTCATTCTATTCTTTAGTCCAGCATTTATCCAGCACTGTCAGAAAGTGGTGGAACAATGATGGGCTATCTGGCATCAAAAAGTTGAAAAGAACTTGTCTTCTTGCCCTTTTTTTCTTGAATTATGTCTGCTAATGACAAAATCCTTTTTGTTTGCCTTCTTTCCCTTATCTATAGCTCTGGTTTTCTCTTGCTTTTTTGAAAGCTTGAGAGAAACATCAGGTGGTGAAATACTTAAGAATTAACGGGCTGCATCAGAAAGCATTTTTTAAATTAGGTAACTTGGTATCTGAAACAAATGCCTGATTGTTCTTCATGCTTGGATGGCTGGCAGCCAGGCGGCAGGGCCAGGAATATTTCTCAGGGATTCATTCAGAGACTGTCATTATTGCCCCTATTACTTTTTCCTCTGTCCAGGACTCTCTTGAATGCCATCACCAAAGAGAAGAATGCCACGCATGGCTTCCCCCTGAGGAGGATTAGTAATCCTACACCTTGTACTGGCTGGCAGAGGTGTTTTAAGAACAGCCAGCATTCTTTCCCCAAAAGCCCAATATTTTATGACTGCATGGACCTGATCCTGTCATTTAAACTGTAATGCCTATTCATATTTCTGGGCAATTCAGTGGAGGCTTCTTTGGTTCAATCTCTTACTTTCTTGCATTTTATTTCTTACATTTATATGTCCAAAGGAGATCAAAAGCAGAATTCATCTAAATTTCTGGATGCACTTGCTGTGAACCTGCAGAAAGAAATCACTTTGAAAAAACACATGCAACCCAAAATTGCTTTGATCACTTTGTGAGCCTTCAGTGATTTCACAGACCAGAACAAAAAAAGTTTCTTCCAAGGCAAATCCTGTTCCAAAGTAAATAAATAGTTTAATTCAAAACTCTAGTTACCCACAAATATAAAAGCTACAGTCCATGCTGGAAACTAGTGTAAAGTAATGTTGAAAACTGTAGGAAAGGATTATTGCCTATTGCTTTCTTCTCCATCCAGCCAAATTTAGATTAGCTGATAATTTAACTATTTTCTTCCATCCCCAGGTTATACCGTGGGATCTTGAAACTGGGAAAGCAGAAATGAGCTGAGGCAGCAAAAGAAATGGAGGGACGAAGGTCTCAGTGTAGGTGGTCTTGGGCTCTGGAAGATATCAAAGGAATCTGCAAGTGTAGTGGGCTAAATTTCCTGCCTGGCCCTTAGAGGTCATCCTGCCTTCCACTTTCCTGATCCTCTACCAGCTCAGGGAAAGTGCATGGAAATTTAATGAGTTTGAACCATTGGAGCTTCTATTGTTCCCTGGAGAAATAACCCACACCATTCAAATGGAATATTGTCTTCTTTCTTCCCCTACCTCTTCTGGTACAATTGATATTGTATTTTATGAGTAATACAGGGGATGGATAAGCAAAACTTGAAGCTAGGTTAGTTGAGGAAGCAAATGGGCTTATGTTGTGACAGGAGGTAAGATTGCAACTAAACTCTCTGCAGCTACTTTCAATGATTTCTTTAGTAGTAGAAATTAGCTATTCCAATAAATTGCTCACTAAAAGCAAGCATAACATATGAAATCACAAAAAGAAATGCCGTATTTTCTCCAACTATCTACCAGAAGATATTTGCCATAGTTAATTTTCCACATCTGGGCAAATTTCCAGTAACATAACTGCAAATGTAGAAAGTGCCATAAATGAGATTGGCTAGCCCCTTCTACCATTAATATACTGAATGGATGTGGTGCTTTGTCTTATCCATACATTTTTATGTGTGCTTTGTTATTTACATGGCTGACAGTAAATTTTCCTGGTACCCATCAGTTCCCACATGATGCCCTTAATTGTGCTGGATCCTAAAAAAGTGAAACTGTTACATGGGAAGATGGGAAATTAGGAATATCATTTCTGCTAAGGCACAAGTTAAAACCACCATCCTACTGACCAGGGAATGTGAAATATAGTGCTGAGATCCTTCCCTCCGTTCACAGGCACCATGGGTACCTGTTTGCAGAAGGGACTTCTTTCTCACAGAGTTGCTGATATATCCTTTGAACATATATCCTGTTTTCTACTGCTTCTAGGTTTTACACATTCTTGTGAATTGTTACAGTCCAATTAAAATGCTTGTTCTAAAAAGTGACCAGAATGACTATTGTAGCACCACTTTGTTAAAAAGTGGCAATTTTTTGTGTACACCTTAAATGATCAATTTGCTATTCTGTAATGTAATTGTAATTGTAAAGAAATACATATGCACTGGAGTTTACTCTAGTCTCACCCTTCAGTAATATAATTCAGAGGGCATAGATTTGTATAGCTGTGGCTTTGTATAAACCAGATATTAAATTGTAAAAATACATGACTTAAATACATGCATCAAATAGACCTCTGGAATATTTACTGTCATAGTAACATCTTTATAATCATAGCATAAAAATTAAAACAAAACCAGTGATCTCAGTCAGGTGCAGGAATGTGTTGATGTGGTGCTGGCCATAAAAAAGAACTGTTTTTAATAGTCACTGAAAGCATTTCCTGATGCCTACATGCCTGGAGCTTGCTGAGGTTTCAGTGGGTGCAGACAAGGTCCTGTTAGGAGGGAATTCCCCATGGGGAGTGACACAGACTTGGAGGGAGGATCCTCCTATGCCCTGAATGGTGAACTGGTTAAACGGTGCCAAAATTATTGTACCTCAAAGCAGAGAGGCCACTCTCACAAGACGTAGGATTTTTGCTCCTGAACACACAGATCTCAAAGAGCTCTGGTAGTGGAAGCTTTCATCCTCTTCTGAGGGCTGAAGCCACCAAAAATAGGGTTGCAGAGCTGAGTTAGAATGGAAAACTTGTAAGGAGTAATTTTGAATGCTGGATGGATCATTTCTTCGTGTGATGCCATCCATCACTGCATTTCCTCACAATAATCTCTCAGAGTATTAATATCTCAGAAATGCTATTTTCATCATCACAAATTGCACAGAAGATGGAAAAGGAGTTGCATTCCTGTGTGTCTGTAGTGTATTTTGCTTTTCATCTGTTTAGTACCATAATGTTATATATGTGGATGCAGCAAGTCTGCAATTGGCCATTATGTACATTTCTGTGCATTGAACCCAACTTGCTAAGGGACCTTACGAAAATAAGGGTATTTCTACTGCAGGCACTATGCTTGAAAGCATTTCACAATAAACCATACAAGTAATATCTTCAGTGTTTACAGGCGGGATAGTCTAATAGTTAGTGCACTCAACTGGTAGTTATTCTGGTTTGATTCTGTCACAGACTTCCCGGTGTGACTTTGGATGTGTCATGTTTTCCCTCTCATTTTCCAAATAAGCAAAATAAAGCCAACATTTAGTTCAAAAAGATGGTGCAAGTCTGAAAGCATCAGTGTTTGCTGAGCAGTCTCCCATTTTTGAATGGGAAGAGTCACAGCTGTGAAAAGCATTATTCTTTTCATCTTCAAAGTCTTCTCTTTGTATTTATAAATTAGCAATCTGCAAAGCAGTATTTTTCCTAGACAGTATGAATAAGAATACTCTTATTAATTATAGGGAAACTTCCACAATTTCAATATATGTCATTCAAAACAACATGAATGTATACAAGCATATTGCGACATATTTTCATTTGGATTGTAAAACAGGCATACCTTTGATGGTTTCATCCCACATTTGTTATATTGTATTTTTAATGCACTCAGACTGTGCTGGCATAATGGTGATCCTCCTCTTATACCCCATCTTTCCCACATGCATGAACTGTGCTTTGTAGTGACATTCATGAAGCTCCCTGCTGTGGCTGAAACACTGGAGTCCTGCTACTTAGAATGAATGATTATTCCAGTGGTTGAAGTGTTTTCACAAAGGACAGTGGGGCAGCAAGGCACGTCTTCCTTTCCTACATCACATTAGCAGAAGAAATCCTTTTTTGAGCCTATGATGGGACCCTGACAGAGAACCCCACTCTAATACCCGGAGATAGTCTTAGTGGTGTGGAAATGCCACTTCTGAAGAATCAAGCAAATTCATTCACTGCATGAAATTCTCTTAAGAAACCCAAATAACCTCTGCTGCTGCTTACTGAAGAGAAAGGGTATATAAACAAACAAATTAAAAAAAAATCAATATAAATCAGGATTTCATCAGACTTTAGGAAGCTAAATCCAAAACAAACCCCAAAGCCCATCTCTTGCTAAATGCTGATCTCATCCTGCTAGTGCCTAAACCAGGCATTGGTTTTTCCTTCCCTGGTGTTGCTGCTGTGTGCAGCCTCCTCCTGCTGCTGCTGCTGCTGCTGCTGTTGCTACTGCTGGACACTGTGCTGCCCAGTGCTGTCCCACTGGCTTATGCCAAAGCACCATGTCCTCCAACACTGAGGCAGTGCCTGTGCTATGACACGAGCTTTCAGACCACCTAACTCTCAGTGCTGGTGATGGACAGCTGGAAGAGGTGCCCATTTCTCATGTTTTGAATGAGTGGTAGATGATTCAGGGAGAAGCACATGTATGGTACCTTGTGTTTTGGATTGTAGTCTGGGCCCAGGCACCAAGTGTTGCAGTGCTTCAGCTTTTTAATGGTTGAAACATCTGACTCACTAAGGAAAAGCAAAACTTGTACAAACATACAATTTAAAACCTTCCAGGCTCCAGCAGAGACTGGTGCATTAAGTAAGACTGGGAATGGTGAAATGGACTCTTAAACGGAAACAGAGTGAGCTCCAAAACTGAGCACAGCTCCCTTTGAACACGTTGCAGTAAACGTGACCTATCAAATGATTGCTAAAGAGCTTGAGGGGATCTTCAAAAGTTAGTCATGGTAAAACACATGCTATAATTATATCCACTGATAAATTTTAGCAAAACTAGCACATTTGCTGATGGTGCTAGATGCTTTGCCTGATTTCTCTAGTTACAATATACGGTCAGTGTCTTCAGCAGCCATTCAAGCTTTCTTGATGTGTTCAGCAGACAGGCATTGCACTGACCTGAAAGAAGAACCCTTCAGCCTCTGCAGTGAACTGAGCCTTCACCTCCTCTAAACTCTGCATGGAAGGGCTCACTGCACCTGATGCCACTAGCAGGTCGGCACAGCAGGCTTTGCCACTGACAGTCAAATCCCAGCGTCCTTCCCTTACCAAGTGCCACCTTTTCATTCCCTGAACAAGCCTTCTGGAGGCAGTGGCATTCAGCACAGACCCAGGGGTCATATATGAAGGGCAGATTGCCCAAGCTACCACCAAACGGTGAAAGCAGTCTGACTCCGTTTTCAGGAAGAAAGATACGTGAAATATCAAAATTATCAGGAGCTAGACTTTGATGATCCTAGTGGGTCCCTTCCAACTCAGAATATTCTGTGATTCTGTGATATTTGACTATAGCCCATTAAAAAAGTGTGAAAGCAAGTCTTCTTTGTCCTAACACTCCTGAAACTTCAGTTAGGGATGGGTAAAAGCCCTTTTGTTCTCACTTAGCAAACAGTCATTTGTATTACACTACTCATGACAAATAAATAAATATATATGTTATAAAATAAAGCTGTCAGAAATGTAACATCATACAGTTTCTGACATGGCCAGCAGTCAGCATGCACAAATGTACAGCAACAAATACCTTGCAGACAGCTCAGCTCCACTGTACTGCTCAGGATGCCACATTACATCTGTATGGTTTCCCATTCTCCAAAGAACTAGCTTGGATCTGCACAAATGATGAAAGCAATAGTTTACTGAAAAAAATGGACAATTAAAAGAAGTGGTTTTATTGTTTCACCACACCAGCAGAATTCTGAGAGACGCATTAGTGCATCCTTGAAATCCATTGTCCCATTGTTCCCAGAGCCAGACAGAATTTCTTTTTCATTTTGTGCCTTGTCATGCCGTTTAGTGTAATGAGATTGTAACAGGTCTCAAAATCATTAAATTATGAAAGTGTTTCCCTTTTCTAACCCTTGTCTTCAGAGTATAATGGCATCATAAAAGCATCTGGAGGCTGGAGCTGGGATCATTTTCTGTCACATCTCTGAGCTGATTTGCAGCGTAGTGAGCTGAAAGGCTCACTGACACCTTCACCTCTAGTTTTATTGGGTAACCTATTGTAAGGTTTTAGATGTTGTATCTTCCTTTAACGACAGATTAGATTTGGTTTTCTAAGTGACTCTCAATTTCCACTTGCTGAAATGGAGCTGCATTGCCTCATTTTGGCCTTTCTTGTGCTTTGGCAAATGCCATAAAAGTTAGTGGGCATTTACTTCTATTACCTTTGTAGCACTCTCACTGAAAACACATTTTTACTACAAACATAAAGCTTTTAGAGAGCCTAGATTTCACAGGGCTTTTTGCTAAGACTTACACATCTGTAGGGCGTGTAGGGTAAGGTAACATTGACATCTAATGGTGAACAAACCTCTTCTGCCAAAACTATCTTGAGATGGTGAAAAATGAGCATATTAAAACACTTCTCAAGCTTAAAAAGTAATCATGGCAACAAATTTTTAAAATTAAGGAAAATCTTAATTAGAAATTGTATTAAAAATGAGCTTAATTTTTCTATTGTTGCAATTTGTCAAAAATCCCATGCATATCTATATCTTTCTGTGAGTACAATTCTTTTGAACAATATGGTATCTTTGAAAAGTTTTCTGGCTTATGATTGAAAAGGTCATGAGAAAACCTAAGGGCTCTGTGATAATTTTCAGGTGGAGAAAGAATTATGACTCATTTAAAACACTAAGAAAATCTATTGGCTTTAGTATCTTTGAAGAATTTTCCTATGCTTTTTAATATCTAATTAAACTATCACGATTTTCTGCTATTTATAGTCCCCAGTTATAAAATGCAGTTGTTTTTGTAAGATGCAAGTTAAGCTCATCAGTCTGGGTAAGTACTTGTGCTGGAGATGACTTCAACTCTACCGATATTGGCACTGGTAATTCAGGAGGGAGCACTTCTCACTCTGCTTTAATATGGAACTGATATCTCTGCCTAATTTTATAGCATACTTTTGTGTTAGCACTGCCACGGTTTAGTGGTTGGTGAAAAGGCTCACATGTACCAAACCCACGCCTGTAAATGGATGCACATGATGAAACTGCCTTGAAAAAAGTTCCTGAGAGGACTGAGGCCTGAAGATGTGATATTTTAATGCTTTGGCATTTTTCAGGATGAAAGGTGCTATAGATACGCAATGCGCTATTTTTCTTAGTCCCTTGGGGAGCTTTAAATAAAAATGTCTTTGAGTCACTGGACAGTTCAACATCCCTTAAGACAGGAACTGTAGCCCAAAAAATACCAAATCTTTTTACAATATTACTAGCTACCAGTTTTGTACCACTACCCTTCTGTCACCATGAATGGGTATTATCAAGATAACTAAATAAAAATAATTAAAACAGTAAAGATATTTTAATATCTTGTGTTGTAAAAGTGTATCATTCTTCAAACTAAACAGTTAAAACTGTATAAAATAGCTTAAGGAATTATTGTACAATTCGTTTTTGTAAGAGAGTATCAGTTACAATGTTATTTTGACAGCTCCATCCTGTAGCCATTTCAGCAAAATCGCCACCGAAATAAACGCAGGGCATAAGGTGCAATTACAGGCAGGCTGTTGCTTCAGCGGGAGAAGCGAGAGGAGCGCCAGCTGAGGCCGCCGAGTGCGCTGCGGCAGGGAGGGATGCTGGGGCCGCGCAGCGGCTGCCCCGNAGCGGCCGCCGCCCCAGCCGCGGCGGAGTGAATGGGTTGCCATGGCAACTGAGTGAGGCAGCAGCGAGGCCGCCGCGGCCCCAGCCGCCTCCGCTCCGCAGCGTGTGGGCGAGCAGCAGCGAGCGGCCGCCGGGACAGCCGAGGGGACGCCGGGAGCGCAGCGGCAGGATGGAGGACGGCTTCTCCAGCTACAGCAGTCTCTACGACACCTCCTCGCTGCTCCAGTTCTGCAACGGTAAGGGCGGGGGCCGCCCCCGGCGAGCAGCGGGGTCCCGGCGCCCCGGCGGGGCGGAGGCGGAGGCCGGCGCCGGGAAGGCAGCGCCGGGAGCGGGCCTGGTCCGGGCTGCCCGTAGGCGTCTGCACCGCCCAGGGCTGCCCGGCTCCGCGGTGTAACTCGGGGAGAGGAGGAGGAGGAGGAGGAGGAGGGAGGAAACTTCATCCCCCTCAGCCTCCCCCATTATAGGGCGGGAAACCTGCCAGCCCTCGGGGTGCCCCTGCGAGGAACTTCTGCGCCTCCTTCACGGGTACATGCAGAGATTTGTGTGCAGATGTGTGTGTTGGAGATGTGTGTCTGCGCATCTGCCTCAAAGACAGGTCTGGTAGCCCAAGCGGTCACCAGCACTGCGTGTCTGCGCTGCCACCATACACACAAGCACGCGTACCTGTGTGTAAATATATATAGGTGTGTGTATGTATGTATACACAGATGTGTAGGATATGGGTAGGACGGAGCTTTCCGTGACCCTGCGGGGTGCAGTGGGATGCCGCGGCAGGGCCAGGTGTCCTTCAGCCCCCTGCCCGCCCCTGGAGTGCCCCCGGCGCTCTCCCTCCAGCCAAGGGCCATGCTGGGGTGTGAGGTGCCTGTGCGGAGTTACGGACTCGACCCACAGTTACTGGTTTTAATTTTGCTGGTTTTTTTAAGGTAGGGGTTGTTGCGTTGGTGGTGTCACCTGGGTGGCAGCGTGACAGGGGAACTGATGGGCTGCAGTGGTGGGTCGTAAAAAAGCAAGAAGGAGGTGAGGAGCTGCAACTATCCTCACAGGAGGTACTGGAGGTTGGCCTGCATAGTACTTGGGATTATTCAGGTAGCTGACATTTGTGGGGGAAATAAATCAGGTGTCTTAAATGTAACAGAGAGTCCTTCATGGTAAACTATAATCTCAAAATACTTTATTTCCATTCGAGTTACTGCTTTCTAGCAGCAAAATTGTGAGCATTCATAACCTCACATTTCATTGAAAATTGATTTGGGGATCTCTTATTCCTCCACATTTTAGTAGTGGTCTGGTTTTCTATTGCTATATAAACAGCTGGAGTCAGGTTCATATTAAATTGCTTCATGACAGCTGCCTCTTCTCTAGGAAGATATGAAGATGATAAATTTTACATGATTTTCCATGTGGTGTGGTTCAAGAAAGGGACAGGTTTGCAGAAAACTCAGAATACATGTGGACCTTGAGATTGTGGGAGCAGTTTTTCAGGGCATGTGTGGGCTGTGCATTGTGTAGTGACGCCGTATTTTTGGAGCTCTTCAGGAGAGAAAACTATGACAGTGTACGGGGGTTGTACGCTAATAGCAGATGCCTGTTTTGCCTAAACTTAATAAATATTTCATTGTAAGTATCTTTGAAAAGAAAACATACAGCAATGTATTTCAAATTTTATACTCTAAGCCATTTATGAGCTAGCTGTCTTCCTACCTAGGTCCCCAGGCTTTACTTTTACAGTGACTGTGATAGGAGCATCCATGTGGGAGCAGGAGGAGCAGCACTTTCTGAATAGTTTGAAAAAGCAGAGTAGATTATTCCTCAGCACTCTCCCTCACATTGATTTAGTAACTCTGAGCACCTATTGTACTTTGTGGAAATAAGCCATATGTATTTATGCTGTACATAGGTTTTAAAATCTTAGTTAATCCTGAGGTATTAGGTTTTATAATGTGTTTCTGATAGAGTTGCTTGCTTAGCTGTCATCTCATTGTAGATAGTGAGCTCAAAGGATGCTGTAAACTTGTATTATTCTGTGTTTATAAAAGAAAGTAGTTGAATTCAGAAGCCTTTCCTTTTATGAGTTAGCTGTCAGAGACACTGTATTAAATGAGGTAAGGAATTAAAGATAATAATGCCTTTGACTACAGCCTTGAGGTGATCAGGTATGTCACTCATGACCCATGAGGAAGAAAATACAGAGAGGATGCCAGTTTTAAGGTTGAAGAGAGGTAAAGAAAATTCCTTTACACAGAAGTGGAAAAGTTCTTGCAAGTATAATAGGTAGTATGAAAGTTGATATGAAGCTGGGAATGGGGCAGTCATAAAGAAGAACCAAATGAAGCAAGCAAGTGCTAGAGGTATGAAAGACAATATGATTTTAATATATGGTAAAGTGAAATACAGAAGTGTCTGGTAAGCACTCAAAGTGATCATTGTTGTATGTTGTAAGGTTTTCTGTTCTGAACAGGATTAATTTTAGTTTTACATGGAAAGACATGATGGAATTTTCTGATGCTCCTGAAGAGAAGTGATAAAAATACTACCTGAACATATTGCCTTAAAAGTTCAGGATACGGAGGCTGTGCTCCTGTAGAAATAACTGCAAATCACCTGTAGGGTAGCAACTGAGGTCTAGCCTGGGCCAAGGATGGCGGCAGCTTCTTGCACTTCTCGATCTCCTTGTTTGGAGTGGGTGGGGGAGCCCAGAGGAGATAGGGAAGAAGTGAGCCGTGCATGGAAGGAGGTTGTGATGGGAATGAGGCAGCGCATCTTGGCTGGTGGAGTACCTAGTCAGGGAGGAAATAAGTAATATGGGAACAAACTTGCACAAAGACTCCCTTTCATTTTAGAAAGGGCCCTGGGTTCGGGAGGAGAATTTGGGTCTTCACTCATGCAAATCTGGTTTGCATGAATCTTTAGTAACATATTTTTATGACTTGTGATGTGTAAAAAATACGGGAAATGGAGAAGGAAGGAGAGAAGAAAGAGGTGAGAAAAATATGTTAGTTTTGAGCTGCGTGTCGAAAATCTAGGGCAGATATTTAGCACAGCTAGTTCAAAGACACCTAGTTTCTTCAAACTCTGTTTTACAGAACAGTAAAGGTATGGTTGGCATTTGAGAAACATTGTGTTAATGAACTCAAGTGTCAGTCTGAAGTAACATCAAAGCAAGAAATACAAGCTTCCTATGTGATTTTAGGCAAGTTATTTCATTCTTGATGCCTTAGTTTCCTTAGTTGTAAACTCAGTGGAAAGTACAAACCTACTCTGGGGGAGTTTATCATATTTATTGATTTGTTTGGTGTCTATCTCCTCCTTTTCAGAGGACAGTCTTCAAAGGCACAAAATGTTTTGCTAGTTGTTGTGCCTGTTCTGTTTGTTTGTTTATTTTAAAGAAAGACATTAAGTAACTCCTCTTAATGCCCAAGGACAGTTCTCAACTTACATCTCACTTTCTAGGTAATGAAGAACACTTGATTTAATTTGCATGTTGAAAAGTAAACCTTAGATAATATTAACTGTGCCTGGAATTGAAGTAACTTTTAGGTAGAAAGCCATTATGTTTATCTACAGTCAGAGTGTTAGTCACATGTTATTTAAGATGAAGCTGAAAGTGGTAGGATACTGATAAAGGCAAGACAGTGTTGAGGTTTTGGTATCTGCTTAAAAACTGATGGAGACAACCCTGCTGCGCTTGAAGCTGTACAGAACAAGACATATACTGGAATTATAGGCAGTGCTCATCTCGTCTCCACCTGATTTACAGAGCTGCAGGAGTGATCATTAGTGATTATAGATAAGTTTGGAAGCCATGTGGGGTGTGGGCAGAGGTTCTTGGGTCCTCTGACCGCAATTCCCCAGCTATTTTATTCTCTCTCCATTGACACGGCCTTCACCACAGTAATTACTGTATTGTATTGAAATGTAAAGGATGCAGTCTGGGATTCCTGCAAAATGACTGTGTAGACTTAGAGATGGAAGTCAGAATTTATCCGTTATTCATTTGGAAATTCCAGCATCTTTTTGATATCTTTAATATGGCTAGTGGGAAAACTGTAGTTGTCAAATGGCCATTTCTGCAACCACGGATGCTGTGTTTGACAGAAACTTCAAGTTTGGAGTGTCTGGGTAAAGCAGTAAAAAACCAGAGTGAAACAGATTATTTCTTAATGAAATTGATTTGTTTGGCAAGGAATTCCATAGCATTAATTACAGTTCTGTTCAACAGATAACCCAAAGTGTAATTGTTAATAGAAAAAAGTAGAGTTTGAGAAAATTTTAGAATGATACAAAATATATTATCATTTATTTTTTTAAAAAAGCAGAATAATAAAAAAACCTCTTGAAAAATATTAAGGTATTATTAAGATTTTTGACAGGTAATAGATTTGATAATTGTTAGTCATTCCTCCTTTTAAGTCATGAAAAGTAAATTGTGTGACTTGGATTTTGTCAGTTTATTTCCAGTTTGAATCTTCTGCTTCTGTCCTTATCCAGAATTTCCAAAAGTAAATAGAATATATGTACCTCTTCTCTCCATGTCCTGTATCCACAAGTGGGGCAATGCCCTGTCAGTGAGGAAGTGAAGCCACAAACAGGAAATCTGTGTGGACAGTATTATTCTGGTGGTTGTCTCTTCTTTCCCGCTTGACTCTCACACTTCCTCTCCCTAACCTTCCAAAATGCAGCCGGTTACCCTCTTCCTACAACTGGACCAAAATCCCACGGTGCAGAATGGGTTGGGGAAGGAACAATGGTAAGCTGAGCCTTATAGCTTTCAGGTCACTTGTTCAGATCTGTTGTGTGCTGGAAAAGACTGTAATTTGTTTTACTGTGATCCCTTCCTAGGAAAAATGCAAAGCAAAATTGAATTTAATGTGGTTCTTACTGAGCAAATTCATGCACTATGTTATGAAAAGGTGTTGCAAGCATGTTCAAAAAGATGTTGCAAAAATGTTAATAGCATTACTCATGTTGTTTTTCTCAGCAGTCCATAACAACACAGACAGACAAACCAGGCTTTCTCATGGTTCATCTCTAGACCTGTTCTCTCCAGAACAGCAGCGTGGTTTGAACTCAGAGGTGGAGGAGATACCCTCCTTGAGCTTCCATCAGTTTTGTAGGACAGTAGAAGACTTTTTATTAACCATTACTTGGACAGCATTTTCTTAACTTTTGTTTCAATGAAATTTGTTCTGGCTCTTGCAGTCAAACTCTTAAATGTAATGCTGAGTTGGACTCTGCATTAGGTGTCAGTTTATGCATTTTGGAGCTATATGGATTAGAAGTTGATTCTAGAATGTTTTGTCTTCTATCCTGGAGTAAAGGGAGGGGTGGTGTACAGAAACACTTTTGCATGTGTGTGTGTGTGTATGTGCAGTAATTGAATGCAGAATAAATCAGTATATTATGAATTAAAAATAACTTGCTATAATGGACACTTGCACAATATATATTGTTAGGCTATTAAAGTTTAAACTATTATTACTGGTAAGAAACTATATAAGTAAACTGAATTTGTTGCCCTTTAATTAGCTATTTATTTCCAAGTAATGAATTATTAACACTTGTTTTAGTTGAATGAAAGGTGTTAATTATAGTTACTGGAATTTATTTTTTTTCCTTTTTTCTTTTTTTTTTTTTAACTAAGCTTCTAAAAACAAATGAAATTGTAGAATCCTTCAGTGATAGTCAAACCTCAATAGAGAATCTGTGTCAGTGTGAGCAATATGGAGAGAAACTACAAGTATCAAGTATTTTATCATGAATAAAACAACATACAGAATTGCAAATTAAAGCATTGGGCTCTGAGCAGAAAAACATGCTTTATCTGATCTTCACGGAGTTTTTAAAAAATTTAATAGTACTTTACAGAGCTGATGAAATATGTGTTTTAAGTTCTAATTAAGAATAGCAAAACTCACATTCTTTTATTGACGTTTAAACCACATGCAAACAATTCAAATAAGGATTAAAATTATATTGAAAGTACATTATTAAAAAGTGAATACGTGAGGAGACAGTGAGGGAGTGCAGCAGTCAGTGACATACATTTTAATACGTTTTATCCTGTTCTTTCCTGTTTCTCCTTCCCATAGAAATTTAAGATGAAGATTTTAAGGTTGATGATGCGGTTCCTCTGCCAAGAGAAATTTTGTGAAGCTGTAATGAAGAACCTGTCTTTTGATCACTAAAATCTTGGGGATGATGTGAGAGAATAAGTAGGAAGGTTGCATGAAACAGTATAATGACTAAATTTTTGTTGGGTGCTTTCTGTTTGCAAATGAGACTAATTGGGCAACCATCAGGAATTATGAAAGCTTGGAGGGAGTGCAGAAGGAGCTATGGATGATGCTCTTCTTCCATGAAACACGATTTAAAATGTTCGTCCATTACATAATTAAAATGTGGAAGTAACTCCCTGAGGTTTTTTAAGGAGGTGGAGTGGGGGTAATGATATGTTAACATGATTTCACTAAATTAATTATTTGGAAAGTAATTAAGTGAGATTGTCCACACTCCATTACTTCCAAAGGGTAAAATCTGACATGGTCCATCATATTCTTGTCTTGCTTTGAAATGATTGATTATTGAATAAATATATTAATTTGAAAACTAGTATTGGAGATATCTAGCACTCTTTTTAGATATTGTGGAATGGAAAAACTAATAACATTTTTGGATTTAAAATCTGAAATAAACACCTCATTGTGATAAAAGCAGTCTGCATTTCTTAACAGCATAGGGCCTGTATGTGCTTGGAAACTTACATAAAGTTCTGCAAACAGGAAAGATGAAATGTTTTCTGTTTTTAAGTATAACTTCTATAATCTGTTGCAGGCCAGTATATGAAACCTTGCTACTGGCTTGTAGTCAAATGAGAATTGCCTGTGAACAGGAGCCTAAGCTAAGCTTTGAATATGAGGTTCCTAAGACACAAAATAGATGAGCATATTCAATATGTAAATAAAGTCTTCATTTCACGTTAGTAAAGGCAAATATTTTTAAATTAAGACCTTGTAAAGAACCTTGTATTTCATGAATACTAGATGTTCCTATTTCTTAAAACTGTGTTGAAAACCACAGCAAACTGAAACAGCCTTTGTCATTTCCCACTGCAGCTCCAATACATCCAAATGGGGATGACTGGTCAGTGGTGTCTAGAATTTTCTTGAGGCTGTTGAAGGGTTTTGTACCCTGAAGTCAGCAGCATTAGGAGAAGCTCTTATTTTATTTTTAACTCTTGGGGAGAAAAATCACCCCAAAACCCGAAAAGGTTCTGACAGAGTCAGTTTCATGTTTATTTTGTTTACTAAAACAAATTACCACTTTGTTGCTTCCTTTTCCCCCTTCCTGTCCAGCATTTCACAAGCTGTTTTACACAGACCTGTTGCTGCCTAGAAAGCATCCTTCCATCTCCCACATGGAGATGCCGCAATAAAGAGCCTGCAGGATCTGGCAGGTGGGTCCTTCTCCTGACCCTGAAGCAAGTCAGGCTTAATGTGTTACATGACATGGGCCTACTGCTCGGTATCCAATGAATGGCATGTGCTCCCATGGTGGGGGAGGATGGGTTCTTGGAGCTGGGAGAGGTCTCTGGCTACATGGGTGGTCTGGTGAGGCTGGCTAGGCTGCAGGGGGCAACGAGGTCTTTATCTAAACTGATAAAAACCTTGCAGGCATTAGCATATCTCCAGGCTCAAGCCAGTCTTTATTCAAACTAGTGCCTGCATTGCTGCCCTTTTGCTTAAATCTTCCAAATATAGGCCAAAATTATAGGCCAGTGACAGTCAGGACTGTGCTCAAATGATCTCAAAAATCAGGCCATCTTTTCTACATGCCTAACCATGAACCTAGAAATTGAATTTTTTATTAAATTTTAAAATTGAATTTAAGGGAGTTTATGTCCAACCATCAAATGACACAGAGTGATAAAGCACATCTGAAATATCTCAGTGTGACATGGTAAACAATTACTGATGTGATTTGGGGTAAGAGGCAAAATCCAGATGCTGTGCAGCTGATAGTTTGGCTGTGGACTTCAGTGAGACTGCAGTTTCAAGCTCTGGAAACACTCATGGCAAGCTCCAGTTGAGTCGAAGAAAATGAAGATTCTTAGAAATTTTAGTTCTCGTAGTAAAAAATATACACCACTGCAATTTAGCAAACTCTGTATAATGCCATGCACAGAGAGAAGTATGAGGGTAGATTTTTTCTTTTTCTCCCTTTTATGCTAGACGGCACGTGTATATGTGAGAGAAATCCCTCTGGTAGCTGTATTTCAGCTTGGAAATAAGTGATTTCCTCTGTGTTCAAAAGTTTTAATGAACTAATTAGGGGTCCTTTGGGACTAAATTTTTTATACATACAATTTTTAAGTTAAGCATTTATACATTTTGCAAGGCTTGAGGCCTTTCTCTGCTACAAATTGAGGAAAGATCCAGTATTAAAATTTGGGGATTTGGTATGTGGTCTGGCAGATGTGTAGGCTGGGGTCAGCTGCTGGGGAAGGGCTAAATACTTTAAAAGAGGTATATAAGATGCTCCAGCTCTGTGGTGCTGTATTTTAGTACCATGTCTACATTAGCGAGAACTGTGAGATAAAAGGAAGAAATCTGTAAAACAGAATAGTCTGTGGTGAGGACTTGGGTATCCCCGTGTCTCTGCATTTACTGTGGACTAGCTGTAACCTGATGGTGTGCACCAAACATACATCAGCACTGGAGAGTTCCTGGTGTGCTGCTGGAGTGCACTGCCAAGGCTTGGCCGTTCTGTGATGGGTGATGGGTGATGATCACTGTGTGAGCATCCTCTGGGGCCAAACTGAAATATCTGTAGGAGTTGTGGCAGGTAAAGCTGGGGCAGTTGTGCTGTTGTCATCTTTGAGAGATGTTTTCTCTCAGTGTACAGACTCTTAGCCATCACTCATTCTGTTTTGGGAAGTAATATGGTTGGTGCACCAATGGAGAAGTTGCTTACTTGTTGTTTCACTCTGTGTTTCTTGAGAGGAGATCCTTAATACCATGAACAAGGAACCACAGGATTTGTGTTTGGCTTGAGCATGTCTGTAGGTCCAAAGATTTATTAACAATTTCTGTATCAAAAAGGTCATTATGAGCACTGATTGTGTTCAGAATTGAAAATTAAAAACTCCTGATTTATTCTGAGCAAGGTTCAGATAGAACTAAAATCAAAGCTTTACATTTACAGCGGTGCTGCTCTACTAAGCCCAGTCATTTTTAAGCCACAGGAGTGGAGAGAATATGGGTGTAGCAGTTTACCTGTCCTTTTTATGATTGAATAGCTTGGTGTTTTTTAAAAGTGAATAAAATGAACAAACAGGATACAAATAGTAGGGGGTTTGGTTACAGGACTCCCTTCCCTCATTATTATTGATTATTGCATGGTGAGGTTTGCTTAAATTTTTTTGCTGCATTGGACAATCCCTTATATGAAAGACAGAATAAGTGTTATCTTTGCAAGCTTGGGGGAAAAAAAAGCGATTCTGCCTATTACACCAGTAGTCTTTTGGAACAAATTTATAGCTGGATTAAATCATTAGCTATTTGAATGGTATTTCGGGGGGGGTTATGACCTAAATGCTTTGTTTTGTTTTTTTGCAAAGAGTTAAAAAACTGAGTTGTGTGATTAAATGCTCAGCTATGAAATTGAAAAATGTTTGCTGTTGTGTTAAGTGAATGCTTTATAACTAAAAATCATGAAAGCTGGGAAATACATTTGTTAGTGTAGTCTCCTGAGAGCAATATATTTGTATAGACTCGCTCTTTTTTTACGGAGTACACAGTTGTAAGGCATTAAGGTGAAACTTTACAGCAGTGAACAGAGTAGTGTGGTTTCTTTCAGCATTGTCTCATGTGTAAGTTATTTGAGAGATTCCATTCTGTAGCTGTCATTCCTAGGTAAGATGCTCTTGCTGGGATTGTAGCTTCTTCTGCGAAGACATATCCCTGGGTAATTGGTATGCTTATTTTTAAATTTTGTTTAAATAGAGGGAGTCTATACCAAGACAACCTATCACTCCCCAGCCTCCCACAGGACAAAGCTGAATTGAAAGAATCCTTTCTCCTTTTATCTGCCCTTTTAAAGTAAAATTTACCTTGTTTCTGATGCATACTGATGTAATAAAGCCATTCTACTAACTTTGAAGATGAGTAAGACTATTTGATAGTGTTTCAAACTTTTCAATGAAATGAAAGAATACAAAGTAACATAGATAGGTATTCTAAGGCGTGTTAAAGATGACAGACTCAGTCCTTCGGAGGTTATATAAGAGGGTGTATAGGGTTGCTTAGGAGTAAAGGTTAGTAAACCAGAGAGCTGTGGGAGCTGGAACATAGTAGGTGTAAAATTCAGGAGACTGAGGTTAAGTGGATTCGGGTCTTGGGAGCAAACCTGATGCCCCCACCCCACTGTCCCTTCCCATTTCCAGCTCAGGATAATGAGCTGATGTACAGCTTGGGCTGCAAAATCATCTTATGCTGAGCGGCAGTTTGGGAGAAACCTCTTGCTTCCTCTTCCCTCTCTTGCTGTCTATGGTTTTACCCCCTTGACAAACTGAATTGTCAGTTACTTTAACATGCTAATCTTAGAGGGGAAAAAAAGTATGCAGTATCTATGTTTGGTACTTTGCGTTTGCTTTACTGGGTTAGTTTCCTGCTGAGTTGAAGAAATAGATTCCAGAGGCAGCAGAAGATAAACTGTAGGAGTAGTGGGTGCTGCAGGCAGACTGGGGGCTTCTAGATTGGCCACTGTGTCTTGTGGAACTGGACCCTTGCTTTTGTCACTGCAGCTGCTTGTGGCACCATGTGTTGCACACCATCAATAAATTAATTCAAGTTGGAAGTGTTGCCCATCTGTTGTGTATTGTAGCAGGTAGAAGTGATCCCTTTTTTCTGTATTGTGCCAGGCATAGTGTGGAAGGCAAACTTTTAAAATAACATGTAAGACAATACAAGAGAGGGACAGTCAACTGCTAGAAGACTAATAAAGAAAGAAAGTACTTTTTGATTACTACAAATATGATTGAAAAATTGAATTAAAAGTTCATAGAGGTTCATTACCTCTGCATCATAAATTTAGTTTTCAATCCAGTTACCCGTTCTAAGCAGAGTGGACTAACAAATTTTTTACCACTGAGATTCCTGCCTTTCTTTGGTGAATGTTTAGCTTTCATAGTTGCTTTTCATTTGTGTCTGTGTGTGTTTTGTTGTTTCTTTTCCTCCCTGGAAGGTACGAATCTCAATCTTTTTTTTGTAATTCTTCTTATATGCTTTGCAGAATATGACATCACATTTGATTTAAAAAGAAAAATAAAAAAAATCATGGTTAGCCCCAGGCACACAGGTGTACTCTATTTTTTATACAGAAATTTTAATTAGTGATTGAATATCACCTGCCTTTTTTTTTTGCACTTTAGAAATTTGTAAGTATGTATTTCTTACAATTTTCTTTTATACTTTTGGGAGAGAAGTAAAATTTCTATCAAAAGAAATTCTTTCTTACATTACCTTAGTTGGGAACATGCTGGTTTCAGGGCCATGTTGATCAGATTATTCTACAACTCTTTAGGACAAGACATACACTAAAACCATAATTAATCATTAACAAACATCACCAGTGTGATGCTGCTGCTCTGTTCTCAGAACCAAATCTGTCTGAGAGCAGGTGAAGCATTTCTTTTGATTACAGTAAACTCATTGCAAGGGGAAGAGAAAGATCCCCAAATCTCAGTGCATTCAGGAATTTAAACACAAATACTGTTGCAGGAGTTAATCATCTTCAGTGGTCCCACGTAGGAAGGCCTGGATTAAAAACTTTGCACTTGAAAGAGAGCAGTTATGCATCCTGTTTGGGTTTTTGTGCTTCCAAAAAGATGAAATAAGCCTAAAGCAGCTCCAGTGATTCCTGCAAGACTTTGTAGGATTTTGTAAAACCCTGAAACTGTTTGGTCAATGCTGGGTTATTAACCTTGGTCGTTGTGACTCAGAAGGTTATGAGAGATTTGTGTGCATATTGTTCCAGGTGGGAGTAACTTCGGGGCTCTTCCTCCTTTCTAGTTTTTATTTTTCAGTTTTTAATTTAAAAAAGTGTTTAGCCTCAGGGAACCCTCTAAATCTAAGCCTTTTACTGCCTCCTGCATTTGGCAGTTGCTTCTCTTGGTTTAAGTCTCTAGGCATGTGTGATGTGAAGCTTTGAAGAAGCTGTTGGCTGACTGAAGCCTCTCTGGTGGCAAAGAGAAGGATAATAAAGTTTATGCTTTTAAAATTTTCTTTCTTTCCATCACACAGATATTTTAACACAAGTGAAACAGCAGATTTTTAGTAAAGACACTAGAATTAAAGATTTGCTAAGACTGTCTCTTTTGTGGTTTGGTTTCAATTTGGTGTGGAAAGCCACATATATTTTGTCAGTGTTTTAATATCTGGCATTAGAAATGGGTTAATCCATTGAGATATTGCAACCCACTTTTCTTGGATGATGCCCAATGAACTACTGACAAGTACCAGAAGAGGCAAAAGAACCCCATGAGTTTTTGGATCTGTGTAATTCTGGTTCTGCACAGTGTCTGCTGGTCCCATGCTCAGTGAGCAAACAAATGCAAAGTCCATGGCACTCTGTATCCCAAACACCAAGCACCTTCACCTTTCCTAGCAAGACTCTTCAGATGCTGTCTCAGCACTGCTCATGTACTTCCTCCAAGAATGAAATAGGTACAGGCTACCTTTTTCTGGCTATTCCTAACTTTTTTTTTCTCCAGTCTGGCTTCCTTAAAATAAGTGTCTTGTGGGAGTGAATTAGAAATAGGACAAATAGATCAGGGAGTAAAAAAGCTATTTCAAACATCTTGATTGTGACAGGGTCTTTCTGTTTGGGTGTTCCCAGCTGTGGCATAGAGCACTCGTGGCATTACACTGGTTTGTATTAAGTAAGTTTACTAGATTTAGTAATGGCTAAAATATATAAAGTGATTTTAAAACAATTGGTGTTACACAGCCATTGTTCAGCGTACCAGGCTGTCTGGGTTCATCTGCTGCAGAGACTGTGCACTACGGAAGCTTTTTCTTTACTGTAAATGTAGTAGTATGGGGGGTTTTTAAGTAGAAATTTCATTTATCTTAGAAAATAGTGTAAATGATCTGATTTTACCTGCAGTTTATTGTAGTACCATTTATTCTGCTGCTTAGTTACACGTATATAAAAATTTAAAGTAATTTTGTGCTACAAACAGCAATTCTGTGACTCTGCTGACAAGTCAGCAACTTGCATGGTTGTGAAATCTTTCCTCTTTTTTCCAGTTACAACTGGGAAAAACTGACATGTTGTTGCTCTTATGAGTCCCTGTTACCTGTCCTTGAGCAAGCTGTGGCTGAGAGCTGCATACTAAATGTCAGCTATCGGATGGTGCAATCCTTGTGAGTACAGTTCCCACTTCCACAGCTGTGGGAGTGGAAACATGAAGCAGTCAAATAAGCTCAGTTCCCCAAGGCTCCTCCCAAGGTGACTGGTGCAGAGTGCAGTGACGTCCAGGGGGTTCTTCTGACCTTTTGTAGGCACAAACCTTGGAAAAGAAACGAGCATTGTTAAAAGTGATGTCATCTTTCAGATGATAAAAGTAGCAGCCTTACAAAAAAAAAGCTTTTGACACTTTTGACAGGCTTGTACATGATAATTAGATAGTAAAAAGAAGGTGTGGGTTGGGAAGGCATTAGATATGAATGATATGCAGGTTCGTATCCATTTTTCTTTAAGCGATGTTGCACTGAAGATAAAGCCCTCTGAACAGCTGTGCAAAGCAGAGGTTTTAAAGTGAAAACAGATTGTATCCATTTGAAATAATCCAAAGGAAGCTGGAGAAAGTTACTGGCACTCTCATTTCTATTTCGGAATAACTCCTTTGCCTCAGTAAGAAGTTCTAAGTACAGCATATTATGAGTATAATCTTAGAACTGTGTGCATTACACTCCAGTTACACCCAGCATCTTATTTATTCACTTTCAAACTAACTTTCTTTCCTTCCAGTCTACATTCTGAACATTACTCACCTTAACTTTGCAACCTGTTGAGGATGCAGGAAGGAACAGCTAAAGGAGAAGATGGGTTTTTGTAGTTTGTATTGAGGAGGAGGAGGTGAAGGAATGGACAGAGGGGAAGGGAAGATAAAGTAGGGCTGTGACCCAGCTATAGGTTATGGAATTTATAATTAGTCCACAGGAAAATGAATTCTGGGGAGATATGCACGAGGCAGAAGAAAATACATGAGATTTATTATTTCTGTGGGATTTGTGGATATTCACCTTAATTTGGCAGGGTATTGTCAGGAGGTCAAACCTATTGTTGGCAGCAGAATTGGGTTTAAGTAGTGGCAACTGCCCCCTCTCCTTCTGCCATGTTTCTGGCTGCATGCATTGGGGTTTGTGCATGTTTTGGGTGCTGTGCCATCTGGGAGCCTGGTTCCATGCTTTCCACCTGCACACCAGATTCTCAGCCCTTTGCCATGAGAAATAGAGACACATTCCTACCTGCTGAAGTCCCCGAGCTACCAGCCTGGCAGTGCTGCCAGGTCTGTGCAGTAGCTGCTGGTGGGAGGCACTCGCCCCACACCTTGGGACCGTGACTCCTGAATGCATCTCTCAGAGGTGAAGGTATCCCTGTGTGTCCTGACATGAGATACGGAGCAACCTCTTCCATGAAGTTGGTAGCAGCCATGGCTGCCTGCAGTGCAGGGACTTTTCCGTGGGCAGTCAAGAGGCAGTTGTGAGGGCCTGGTCCATGCTGCCAGTTTCTAGATACTATTTTCTCTACACATTTTTAGCACCATTTTGATTTCTTAAGAGGTCAGGCTAAGTTCTGGAGGACTCGACACTGTTGGGAAGACCCTTTTTCCACCACACCGCAGACGTGTCCCGTTCGCCAGACTGCAAGTCTTTCAGAAATCAGATGTGAGCTGCCAAAATAGCAGGTGTTTCTGCTGAGTATGCTGGTGTTAATCAGGCTTCATGTACAGGTCTCAGCAGCACAGCTGAATGTCCTCCAGCCTTTCCCACCCCTGACTTTAGCCCTAAAGACTGTAGTCTTTAGCCCTACAGAACAGCCGAAGAGACCCTGACTGAGGGCTGAGGATTAGGCTGCGTAGATTTTACTCATGGTGGAGACAGAGGATATCTTGGTCAGGTTTCTCAAAGTCCCATCCAACCTGACCTTGAACATTTCTGAAAATGGGGAATCTGGAGCTTCTCTGGGCAACTTGTTCTAGTGTCTCACCAGACACTGAGCAGGTTGAAGAGCAGAAGCCTCCAGGACCTGCACCACAAGAGGATAAACTCTTGCAGAGTTTACAAGGAAATGCTTGGGAGATTCTTGGGACTGGCCTTTACTCTGCTGTAGGCAGTTGACCATGAAACAAAATGGGGGTTTTTATCATCTGGTACAAGATCCATGGATGCTAGTGCATGCTCCTTGCTGTCAGGTTTTCCTGGGGATGAAGCAGCAAGCAGATGGAATGTTGGAAATCTGGAAAAATTATTAAACTTTCCTTTTTAAGCTCAGGGAAGTCAGAAAATGTTAGAATTAAGGCTGTGTAGTGAAGCTTGAAACAAAATTGGTTTATTCATGTGTTATAAGATTTTTTTTTTAACTACTACATCATTCCCTCTAATTTTCACAGGAATTGTGCCTCATTAATTTCAGAAGACAGACTTTCCTGGAGTCAAATAAATCCAATAAGCCTATTTTATGTAAATTTGAAATGCAGTAAATATAAACCCAGTAAATTTGATACCCAGTTCAAAAGCCTCTCTTTTTCATGCAAGGAGAGCTAGTAGAGCATTGAACTACTTTGCAATCCAGTTAAAAAAATATATATATTTGTTCAGGGATTTTTTTAATAAATAGGGAAGCAGAAACTACGGCACTGAGAGTGACTGCTCAAAATGTTTGTCAGTTAAATATTTGGGTTTGGGGTTACTCTTGTGTAGATTGGTGGGGGCTTTGTTTGGGTTTTTTGTTGGTTGCTTGTTTTTTCCTTTTTATTTTCTTTTTTCCGCTTGCTAGGGTGCTTATGAAGCCGCCTTGTTTCCAGCTAAGAGGGGGAAAAAGGGGAGGTGTGATCAAGTTTCCTTGAGTGTGTGACCCCTCTGCCTTAGTGGCACTCACTACTACTGCAGTTGCTTGTTGTTGGCTTGAGTGTAACTGAGGATGCCTGATCAACCAGATGATTTTTTCCTGTCTCTTCAACATTTGATTTGAAATATGAAATACTTGCTTTTGGTGAAGAATCAACATTTGGAAACTGTGTAAAACTTGAGGGTGAGGAGTTGGCTCACTGGCCCAGAGAAGCTGGAGCTCTGGGGGTCAGACTTTTCTGCCATGGAAAAAGCCTGAATTACAGGGTGTTTTCTAAATGATCATGTTAAATTTTGGGAATATGGCCATCTGATCTGTGTCTCTTACCATGAGATTTTTTATTATGTTTGTTTATGTCTTTTATGTAACTAAGTATTTTTATGATGAAGCTTTACTGTACTAGGATTTAATCTCAATTGTCTTCTGCTAAACCGAAGGGTATTTTGAGAAAGGCATCTCCTGCTTGCCATGTCGGACTTACAAAATTGATGTGCAGTAAGAAGATACTGTTTTATGAACTGTCTCTACAGTGCATTTGGGAGAAATGTTTTCCAATCAGTTACAGCCCTTTTCCATTTCTTGTAAATCTAGTGATTTCCAAGTTCACTGGTGCTCGGCTTACTGCCTGTGGAAATCACTGCTCTGTGCTGTGTTGAGGGAGTTTACTGTTCACTGGGTGCTGCTTTGGGCCACTCTTATCACTGCAACCATCTTTACATGTTTATAGGCCCCTAATCTCTATTCAGGACTGCTTTTAAAAATGTACCTGCTTGAATTGTAAATAAAGATTGTACTGTTAAATGATGCCTTTAAAATATTAAATTAATTTAGTTCAAGTGGCAATACTTGCCCTACCTTGTGTCTGTACACTTGGATACAAAAGTCTGACTTATGCAAGTTCCACCCATATTCAGAGCTAAGAAAGCATAAGAGAACTTTTGCCCTAAAGCTGAATGGCCCTATTAGCCTTAAAGGTTTGTCTTTGCTGATAGGCTCCACCTTATCATGAAGGTTGAAGCTCAGATGCTTGGTAATCACAGGGCTACAACAGCCTTATCAGCCAGGCTTTCTGCAGTTTGTTCACTCTAGTTCTTCAGCACAGTGCTATTAGGAGGTGGCTTTTGGAAAAGGATTTGCTCTGCACAGCCTTCACACCTGTCTAATCTCTCAGGTGAAAACTCATAATTGCAAGAAGTACTGACTGACGCCAGAAGGAAATCAGTCCCAGAAAGTCCTTGAGGGAGAGGAATGGTCATGAGCCACCCTCTGCTTGGGCCTTGGCCTGGGGTTTGTTCCCAGCCAAGGGCAGACCAGACATCTGCTGGCTCTGCCTCTTTTACTGATGGCTCTCTGTAGCCTTGGAGAGATAAATATTACATTAGTTGATCAAAGTGTATTTGTCAACTTTTTTCACCCACTGTGACAGCTATAAAATAGTTTGTCTCCTGCTCCATGAAAGCCTGAATTTCTTTTTAAAAATAGGCAACATGCATGTTGTAGCATTGCCAAATACTGTGGAGGATGGGGCAAGCCTTGGAGTACAACTCATTTGCTCTCACAGGGTGGCAGGACCACACTTGCACAGTGTGCTGGGAATGACATTGCAGCTGGATAAAATCTGTGACAATTCTATGCACCCCATTATGGCAAAAATAAGAATATGTTCTCATGCTAGGGAACCCAGTTAAAAATAAAAAGAATGCAAATTGTCTTCAATTAGAGCAGTTGAATTTTAAACCAAATACTGTTTCAGATTGTGTATGTTTCTGTTTCCTGAAATAAACCCCAAACAATTTTTTATATTTAAGGATAGCAAATGAAGGAGTTTTTCTTCCTTTTCCTGAACAGCCTTAAAGCAGTTATCTTCCTGCTTATGACCAGGACGTCTAACACTATCAAATGTGATATCTCTGTCTGTGTTTGAGTCCTTGGCAAGGGCAGTTTGTTCTCCCTACATTAATGTTGAGAGTGGGAATATGTAATAGGAAGATTTTAAAATAAAAAACATTATTACTATTAATTTTATTATTTTATCTGTCTGAATTAAATGGAAAGATGAGGTAACCCTACTTGAAGATGGGCAATATGGGAAAAATTCCAGTCTGTTATGGGCATCCTGTGTGGTTTTTTTGCTTCGTCCGTCCAAGCAAGGCTGTCACGAGTTAATTCAAGTGCATCTCACAACCACTAAATTAACTGTCCATAGCGAAAAAGATTGTACATTGCTGTGAGAGACAGTACTGAACAAGACAGGTTTTAAAAGACTTAAAGTAGTTTTCCACATTTGAAATATTTTTTCCTTTAAATATTTAAATTGCGATTTGTCTTTGTGACAACCTGTAATGAAGTCTAATATTACACTGCATTAATTTCAGAAACTAAAATATTCATGAGGTACAAAGTTTTGAAGAAAAGTCAGACCACTGCTGGAAGTGAAGCCATTAGGTGAGAGCAAGTAACCAGAGTTTGCAAAAGTGGTAAATCTGTTTACACATCAATGACCCCTTCTGCAGGTGCAGGAGGAATGTTTTGTTCTTTTTGTATTATGTCCCTTAGTTTGAGTCTACCGAAAACAATTAATAAAGCTGATAAGCCTCTAAGAAATGTAAATACAGAATATTTGGGAGTGGGTTTTATCCTTATAACAAAGTGTCATTGATTAAAGGCTGAGATTTTCCAATTCTTATTTCCCAGAGGGTACACTTATGAAATAAGACAAAACAAACTATTTAAAATGTATAACTATGGATTAGTTGCAGTTGATGTAGTCTCAGTTTATTAAATCTTTAATTTCCTAAGTGAAAAGTGTTTTGTTTATGTATTTCTGAAGTTTAATAGTGTTTTCAATTTGTTTTAAAAATTATGTACATACATGATTATATATTTCCTTAAAATGCAGATTATAAAAAAATATAGGTAAGAAGCTAATGGTCCAAGTAAATTTGAGTATCAGTTTCCATTTTGATATTGAATATGGAAATTAGGAACGTGATGAAATGTATGCTGATCTAAGTAGTTTCTTTAGTGTTTATATAGCGCTGTCTCTAAAGTAATGTAAAGGCTGCATGTAACTGCAGATCAGCTACTGGCTGATGTGTCTTATGGTGTGAATCAACTTTTCTCTGGGAAGTACACAACAAACAAGAGAAAAAATTTGTAATCACAGACTTGCATCAGTAAGTTTTAAAAGGTGTTCTGAGTCAGTTTTCTTGCCTTTTAAATCTCTCCTGACTGCAAGTAAAAGTTCTGCTTTTATGCATATGGCATAGTTGAAGAATTGAATGAAGAGATCCAGTGATTTTAAAGGCAGTGAGGAGATACTGAACTAAGCACCAAAAAGTTTCTAGCAAAACATTTTGTGTGAACTGATATGTGGTGTTTATTTGCATGTGGATTAAAACACATTTAGAAGAAGCAAATCCTGCATTTAAGTTGGTTCTTTTTGACTAATGGTGCTAAATGAAAACTGAAGTGTTTTTACCTTACACCATGTGACAAGTTTGAATTAATTCCTTGCGAGCTCTTGTAGGATGACTTGGATGTCGAGCCTTAGCTGGGACAGGGAGATGGGAGCTGTTGTAGGTGTTCTCACATGTTCCACAATCTATTTTATTTCTCTTACTGTTAATGGTGTGATACAGGCACATCCTCAGCACATCACTGAGAAGATGATAAAACACAGCCCAGCTATTCTGCCCTGATATCCTTAATTACCCTGTTAGTTCCTTTATTTACAAGTTTGTGTTAGTCTGTATCTTCTACTTAACTCCAGCAGATCCCATGGAGTCACTTTTTTTTTTTTGCAAATTACTATCCTTTCATTGCTATTATGCTACCAAAGGTCCTCTTTAATGCCCTGGTTTCTGTTCACAGTGCTGGTTTGTGTTTTTTGATGGTATGGGCTGATCCCAGAGTAATGTGGAGGAATGATAACTGATTAGAACATTTTCTATTGATTTCCATGTTCAACAGAGCCAGTGCAGTAGCTCTGAACCATAAAGCATTTACATTGATAGCCTTCTGGGGAAAATTCCTCTAATTTATTGATGTGTCAAAATTTCTTCCATCTTCCACTTAAGCACTATTGGGGAAGATAATTTTTAACTGGTTGATTTCCAAGTAGAAGCTCATCCACCATCTGCTTGGGAAAAAGTAGTGAGCTGCTGGCTGTAGGTAAACAGCTACAGGCAGGTCAAGGGCACTTGCTTATAATTTTGCTGCGGTGATTCCTGACTAATTAGTCACAAGGAACTTTCTGAGAATTTTCTGTTAAGATCATTTTCTTCTCTCCCATTTTGTTAATGAATGCAATGTACCCAGCTGTGAGGCTCTGAGTGATGATTGCTATTATGGATTTATCCTTTCAAATTCTGCCTCTAATTTTAGGAAATTATGTTCCTTGTCTTTAAGTTTCTAGTGGTAAAACTGTAAAAGGACAAGCTGTTCCTCAGTGTGTGTTGGGAAATACAGTAATAAGAATTTATAACTACTGGACTACAATAGCTAGCTGTATTAGAGGAGGAAAATACTGTTCACAAAAAATAACACTGTAGTCCATATAAGTAGATGAACAAATATTTGTATTATTATTTTTATATTAGGTTTAAAAGTGGTCTGTTCTCACAAGATGATGCTTTACATTACTGTCACTATGGCTCCCAGTGCAGTCCAGATTAGGCATTAGGCAGATATGTGGGTTAGGGTTTTCTTCTTCCCATTTCCTCCTACACATTCATACCCTGTGAGGACATGGAAAAACTAATCTGGTCTGTTGAGATTACGTAATGTGAGATGTACCTGATTGTACCCAACTAGGGCATCTCCTTGCATTGCTAATTGCTCTTATCTTAAGAACATGCAATAATGGAATGAACTGAAAAGTTGTCCTACCTGTTCAGAAGTGGTAAGTGTATATACATATATAAGCTTGTAAGTAGGCATGGCAATGGGTTAAAGATTAGATGTAGTTTATTGTTCGTCATAATCAAAACTTACCCACTAAAAAAGCATATATGCTCCTTTATTCTATTTATATATACTTTTATAGCAAAACACAGTTAAGAGGATTAGACATTCAGCTGGCAAACAGTTTTAATTTCCAAAACTTCAGGTAAAGCAACAGGGTCTGGAGTTTTGGCTGTAGTTAAAAAATTCTGTCTTTTTTCCTCGTAACCACACAAAGTAACAAGATTAAAGAAGATAACATCATTTTATTTTGGGCTTTAAATCCACTTGCTTCTCACAGTGGAAAGATCTAATCTGGCCAAAACAGGGTCTAGCAGACTAGTCCAGCATGTACCAAGACCTTGTGATAAGCTGTTGCCCATATGTGTTGTCATTGACCCCAGGAGACAAGCCTGGAGGGCTGCTGTTGTGTTTCAGGTATGGTACAATGTTTTGCTTTAGAAAGTGAGCAGAGGAGAGATATTTAGTCTGTGAAATACTGTCGACACTAATCTTTTAAACAAAGGATCTTGGCGTGGCCTTGTCAAAGGAAACTAAACCTGCTGTTTTAGTTTGCTATTGTTCTCTTGCACAGAGAGTCTTCTGGTATGCAAATGACCGCTGACATTATCCCACAGAAATTGCTACAAGGAGAATATTTGGTACTTTCCAGATCTTGTATTGAAGCCTGGCAACAATGTTGTGGCTGCATTCCCCTGTTTCTGTGCCAGAGTGAAATACTTGTGTTCATTTTGTGAGAAGCTGGGTGGCTGTTTGTCTTCCCTGTTCTCCTTTTTCTCTCTGTTGCTGAGTTCAGACAGACTGTATCTATCAAATAGCTTGTCTGTCTGACTTCTGTGCCCCAGACTCAAAGATGCATGAAATGAACCAAAAAGGGAGGGCAGGATTTTAAGACATAGGAGATGCCTGCCACAGAGGGATGTTTTTGTGCACTCTCAAGAGTTCAAGCTAAACATACAGCCTCAAGAGAGGTGAAGCAGAGAGGTCATTGGAAAGTTAGTGGTAGTGTGACTCCCAGGGACCTTGAAGGAGATAGTTCAAGTATCTCAATTACTTGCATGAGATCTCAGTGGTGATGTGGACAGGAGAAGGGGAAGTTGCCAAATGTGTGCTGTGTGATTTGTGCCACGTCGGACAGTTTTGTGGTTAGTGAGGTTTGAAAACCATGGGCCTTTATGGGTGGAAAAATGTTTCTGGAAGTGCAGCCTCTTTCGTGTTCTTTATTGCTTGCTAGTATACTGGGTGAAATTCAGTCTATAGATCTCCCTATCTGAATTCATCTGCAGGATTGTCCTTTTGATCTGTTTGCTTTTTTTTTAATAAATTCTATTTTTAACTTTCTCTCCTTTGTTGGCTTTCTCAGTAGTTACTGTGTTCTGCCATAGAGTTGGCTGCGTGCTGGAGGCAGAGAATTCCTTTTTGTCCATGTGCATGTTTCATAAGGCTCTAGCAGTGGCCCTGAAGTTTCATAGTGATTTCCAAGGAATGTAAATACTTGTACCAACTGATTTCAGGAGAAGTACAGAATGTGATACACTTACTGATATCTCTCACTGATGAAAAGTATTCCTACCAGTTGAGCTCAATTCAGACTTTCTGGCACAATCTGTATCTTTATGCTTGAAGAAGAGCTTCTCTGTGTGTGGGTGATGCTGCCTTTTCACTGCTGTCCTTTACCATGTTTTCCATCACATAAGTTATCTTTCATTTTTGCCAAAGACCACTGCTGGAATTTGCTGTCCTCGGAAAGTTTATATTTTCTTTCCTTATGTCCTGCAGAGTATTTAAATACAGGGGCAACTCTGCAAAGACTTAGAGATGCTGCTTTTAAAACTTATTATAAATAAGTGTCTTGTAACCACAGTCGCAAACAGTTTTGGAAGGACTTCATGCTCAATTTTATGCTGTTAATTGGTGCTCCAAAGAGGTCGTGTAGACTGAATAAACTCATATTTGTTTGCCAGTCTTTTGAGAATTGGTACCTAATGTTTCCACTGCACAGTCAGCTGCCATGGTCTGAGCTGGACAAGACAGCCTCAGAATTAATGTCTGCGTAATGCAAAGGTGGAATATGTTTAATGAAGTAGTTCTTCAGGAGGGAGAGGGGAATGCCAGGTCTATATTAATTGTACAGTTCAGATTTAGGCTTTTCAGAAGGTAAAAATCTATAGAAAATAGTATGCTTTTAATAGGTTTCCCTCTAACTAATAGTGTAAGTGCATAATTTCACTCTAGCCTACATACAATGAAATAGTATTGAAATCATCCTTGTAAACAGCATACATGTCCTGTTGTTGGCTTTGCTTCAGCTGTTTCTTCACATTTGGCTAAGCTCAAGTAATAAATTGCTGAAAAACTGGAATACACTCTGGAAGCAGATTAATCATCTGACTCAGTATTGTCTTTTAGTTTGCCACGAGAGATCTTTCCAATCTATGAGGTCATGTATTAGCTGGTTGGAAAATTTAGAGAAGCATGTACTACTTTCTCCTTTTTTGCTGCCTTCCGTGTGAAACCTGCAGGATCTCAGCAAAGCAAAAATGACAAATGAATCTTCTTTCCAAGTTTCACCATAAATATGTGTTATGATGAAAAATCAGGCATCTAAATTGTTACCTCCTCGTTTTATCTAATTTTGAACATTGTAGGTGGCATTTATCTCACAAAATGTAGATTTACTCCCTGCCCATGGCAGGGAGGCTGGGATCTTTAAGGTCCCTTCCAATCCAAACCATTCTATGATTTACATGTTTGAGACTTATGATTTAGACATGCCTTAAAATCCATTAAAAGAAATGCACACTTGTAGAAAGTGACTCACTGCAGATTTCTAGAAACATGTTGCATAAATTTCACTGTAAAGTTCTTTTTCTTTGCATTAATAACAAGAGGTAATGATTAATTCTGTTGTGCTATTGATGCTACCTGTGTAGGTGATACGATGTCTTTTTGGTGTGTGCGTGGACAAGGGATGGTAGTGACTTATCAATAAGTAACTAACACTTAAGGGCAATTTGTTTGGATCTGTAGTCTCCTTCATTTGCCTTTCCAAATTGCATTACAAAAGTGTACTGAAATATTCCTTACAAGTGTCCTTTGCTGAGAGGATGAGTGGTACACTACACAGGTAGGTCACAAATTAGGCTAACAATACCACTCTTGCTCACATGGGCAGAGTAGGTGGCATCTGTTGTGACATTCTTGTTGTTGTTTTGTTAGTTTATGGTGTTAATTATTTTTTTTCTCTTCTGATGCCATACCACTTTGCCTATTTGGCTGTGTTGAAGTTTCAACTTTATTGCTCAACATACTGTGATGTAGTGATCTCAGTGGCAAGAACATTCCATCCTCTACTTGCTTAACAAATATGTTATGCTTATGTTATAATTGAACTTTGCATTCTTCAGAAAACATAATTTTATTGTATTCTCTGTCTATTTTCTAGCTTACTTGTGTATGCATGCAAAGAGGAGGCAGAGTGAAGTGTTACTGGACTGGAAGAAATCTTGTCTTCAGTTGCAATCTTACTGGAACTGGTTTCAAATTTATTCTTTTCTGCATCCTTGGAAGGGAAATGCATCCATTGGGGTAACCACTATAAAAAACAAGAAAGCTGTAGGTTGCGCCAAAGGATGAGGGTTATGTTACAAAGGATGTGGAAGAATGGTGATAGTAGAAGGCCCAGACACACTGTGACTAGAGGAGGAGTTTGCTGGTGCCTGTTGGTCAGCAAGGGTTCAAGGGGAAGAGTCCCAGTGGCAGCTGGGAGAAGGGGAGAGACCGAGAGAGCTGTATCTTAATAGCTATTGGGGGTGGTGGTGATTTCATACAGGACTGTAAATAAAGTTGTGCCACTGATTTAACACCTGAAGATTTATGCCTGGGCAAAATTACTGTTTCTACACATGTAAAAATTACTGAAATTGATACTTTAATAAGGATGTTTTCTTTTGTAACAAGGGCTAGATCATTTTCAACACCAACTGATTTTCCCCCGAGTTTCTTTCTCTGCCTTCATTTTGGAATTTGGCTATTTCTTGTTGACTGAATTCAGAGGAAAACTTTGCCTGATTGTATTGAATTTGGCAGAATGGCTGAAGTTTGAATTTGGCTTGTATTGGTTAAATCAAGCTTTTGATTTGCTTGCCTATTGTCCAGTATGCTAATCTGTGTTATTTCCAGCTGAGTTAAAGTGTAAAGTCATTAGAGCAGCGTGGGGCTTTTGTTTGTATGAGGAAAGGTTAAATTCTACAGGCAGCTCATACTGCTGCCAGCACGGCTGCTAATCTGAGTTTGGGGACTAATTACCTGCAACAGCTGCAGGACAGAGTCCTGTGCTGAGCAGAAGTCAGTTTAGGCCAAGGTTTGGAAAGTTCTTCAATAATTTTCAGGAACTTGAGTTCTGATTTAATTTGTTCAGAACCAGATAGTTACCTTGCCATTATGTTCAGCCTAATAATGTCCTAATGTTGATATTTTAAATAAGTCCTGAAAATCCTGTAACAGAATTAACAATCAAAATTTAAACTATGTTAGTCTGTAGCTATTTATGGACCGCCAATATTGTTATATTGTTTCTGAGTTGTTTCTAATTCAGCTTTTGAAAACCACAAATAGCTGTTGGGGATGTGAAGGGTAAGGAAGCCAAAACTTGGCTGATGAACAGATTTCAAAAGCAATCTGTATTGGGTGGTTTGGAGATGAATAGATTTAAAAAAAGTAATCATGTAATTTTTACCTAGAGCCTTATGATTAAAAGTTTGTGTGCATTAATATTTTTATATGCTTTTAAGCGTACTGTTTTTCTTTGTGAAACACTTAACTTTGTTTTAAAATTCAACAGAAGTTATTATGCACAAACCATTTAACTTTTGTTTAATGCCTTGTACAAAAGAAGAGGAAAACTTTGGTTTGGAATGGAGTAGAAATAAGGACACAAGAAATGAAAACAAATTCCAGCTTTTTAAGAGAGCTCAGCTTTAGCAGAAGAAATACATGCTGTGGACTTGCATTAGGAGTGAAGGAGATGTCAATTATGATTGCAGATAGTAGCATAAATATCAATTTTTGCTATAGTATAACTTACTGAGTCATCAATTGAAAGCTATAATCCTTGACAAACATTACTTAAGGTGAACCAGTAAGTTTTCTTTATGTTTCAAACCCACCAATTTGGAGTTCTCTTTAAAAACTATAATTTTTTTTCTCTGATTGATACTGACTTAGATATTTTTAGGTTTCCTTTTGTCTTCCTTTCTTCTTGTCTTTCCTAACTTAATATTGTCGGAAACTACAGTATTTCTATGGGATGGGAACTGCAGTGGAACAAAAGTGCCCATTTAGGGAAAATATTCTTATTACTAGCTTTGAGTGGAAAGAACATGTAGTCCTCATCAGGGAGTTGCAGGCCTTAAGCCTCTGTGGATTATTTCCAAATAATGGGTGCATTCATTGTATGCAAAGTAATTACCCTTTTAAGAATTTGCAGGCTTAGAGTACAATTACTGAGTAATTCTGAATTTATTTAGGTTTTTATTTCAGTCAGAGGGAATGGTCTCAAAGCTGCTCGTGTAAACTACGAGTCAGCAGGTGGGGTTAATATCTATCCTCCAGTTTGTGGATGATAACTTGAAGAAATGTATGCCTATCTGTTGCTTATATATGTATGATGTATCTCTATCACATATACGAGAAAGAAGGATCTGGAAGGGTATGTAGCATATCAGAAAATGTAGCTCTTTACCTGAATGTCTGGCAGTGTCAGAGTGTTGTGTTGGGCAGAGCACTGAAGGGTGATGATTGATCACTGCAGTTCAGACATGCAGATAATTGGTAGTGGGGCCCAATTAACAAGTGACCCTGAAGCCAACCTCGTCATCACATCTTACTTAAATGCTCCTCTGTTTTATTTAGTTATTTATTTTTATTTCCATCTCTTCTTTTTGGTCACTTAAAAACTTTCTTCCTGTAGAGGCCATCAGTCTGAGAAAAGCCTTGGTTCTACCTGCAGCCACTTATGTAAGGTACTCCTGGATGGCTGTACGTTATTGACATTGCATTTTTTGTGCTGTTTTGCTCAGATGACAGTGCCTCTGCTGCCAGCAGTATGGAGGTAACGGATCGCATTGCCTCTCTGGAGCAGCGTGTCCAGATGCAGGAAGATGACATCCAGCTGCTCAAATCTGCCCTTGCTGATGTGGTCCGACGCTTGAATATTACAGAGGAGCAGCAGGCCATGCAGAACAAGAAAGGACCTACCAAAGGTTTGCATTTCAAATAGATGTAAAATAGGTAGTGCAATTCAATGAGTGTTTTATGTATATTAAAATAGGTTATTCTTTACGTCTTGAAATACTCAAAATCAACAAATCAAACTCTAAATAAAATGCATTTGAAATTTAACCTGTTAAAGAGAACACATAAATATCCAAATGGTTAAATCTGTGGCCTTCTACATGAACCAGCAAGGCATTTGCTGGTTCTTAGTGCTTAATCCACAATTTACATTTAACCTTTGCTGCCACTTTACTTTTGGCCAAGATTAGTTTATAAACTCTTTAGGGAATGCATTGTCTTCTGTGAGTGAAACTCCCAATAGATTCGGGGGGTTTTTAATCCAAAAATGAATGAAATTTAAGTAAAATATAATTAAAATTTACTTAAAAATGTCTTAAGTGATGCAGACATAAGACAGCTATAGGCTTAGCACAGAGGTGACACAACTGAGGAGATGGTACAACACCAACTGCTCAGCTATGAAGGAAAGGTAGAACTGGTTGTTGCCTGACCATGTTCCAGAGCAGCAGATCCAGAGCCAGCAACATGCCAGGTGTGACAGAATGCTGTGCTGTGTCACATGTGCCACAGGGTGTTCTCTCTTGGTTCCTGCTCTGCAGGAACAGGTTTGTTTGTGCACAAATCAGAAAAGCTGGATTTGAACATCCAGCTCTTCACAGTTACAGAGGTTTGTTAAACCCAACCAGTGTGATTTCCTGTTGTCTGTGAGTCTGCAGAGCCCTGGGAGAGACTGCCTGTGTTCAGTGTAGCAGAAATGCACAAGGTGTTTTTGAGTGCTCTTTGAAATAAGAGTGGTGGAAATAAAGTATGGCTGACTTCACAGACTCTGTTTTCCAACTTAAGAAATTGTTTCTTTTGGGATCCTGAAATGTATTAATATAAATGAAAACCCTAATTTGCATCAGAAATACGTTCGGTAATTGTGGATTAGTAATTTTCTCAGTTGGAAGTTAGGACTTCCTTTCATCTCTGTTATATATTTGTAACTTTGCAAGAGATACTTAGTTTAGGCATTGATACAACAGACTAGGTAGGGAACTAGTTAATTAATTGGTGAACTGAGATGTCATGTTTTTTACAAAGTTTTGTATCAGGAGATGAGGAAATGGGAAAGGGACAGAATTACATAGGCAAATTATTGGTTCATTGTATACCATGCTAGTTGTGGGACAGAATATGCAGTAAATATCTGTTATCTTGTTTTCATGTTTTCTTCCCTTTCTGTTGTAATCTCCTCATTTTATCTTTGTTTTATTGAAAAAAAAATTAAAGTATCAGATAAGTTAAATGTTACTAAAGATAGCCTCCATGGTGATAAAAGTGTTCCATCAAATCTGGTTGTACAAGGGATTAAGAGGCTTCATGTTGCCTGTAAAATAGATATTATCTGATGCATGGAGGAAATAAAGTCTAGTAATTATTACCGAGTTGTAGCCAAATCTGTTCTTCTTGCCTGGTGGCTCTGCTAAGTAAAATACAGATGAGATTTTCATGGATTCTGTGAACAGAGATGGACTTTAAATCAGGAGAGGCTTTCTTGGTCATGGCAGATCATTAAAGCCATAGTTCAATGTGCATTGAAGAAAAGCTTCTGTAAGCCTTTCTCTCTGCCTTCTATGGCTTGTTTTGTGGGGTTTTTTTGTTTGTTTGTGTTTTTTAATGTATATATGACATGACTGCTTCTTACCATGTGTGTAATTACAGTGTAAGAAGTTTGACTGTGATAATGTAAATGGAGGACTACAAATGTTAATTATTTTTCCATTGCAAATTACCAAAATGAGTCCTGGTACTTGCCAACTAAACCTACCTAATTTCTGGAAATAATTACTACTCTGACAGTTTATGTAAAGAACTTTAATTTTGCTGTACATTAGTTGTATCAGTGTAGTCAACCTTATTAAACATGAATTACAAACATGAAAGAGAATCTGAAGTATTCTGATCACTTGTTTCTTCCAGCTGTTTTGTCAAATATGATACATTTTAGATGATGGCCTATTTTTCCTATGGTAGGCACAACTACTTGGTGATGAATTGTGTGCAATTTCTTAGCATAAAACTAATTTCAATATTTGAGCTCTGAATAGCATTACAGAGGCTCCTGAGAGGGCTTGCTTAGACATGGGAGGAGCTGGAATGGTGGCTTCTTATGCTTTAGTACTTGAGCTGCATGGACTGGATCTGTTTACTTGCCCTTTATCATTTAATGAATAATTATTCTACATTTGGAATTCTAAAAAATTGAATCAGATAACAGAATGTCATGGAAATCTTGTCCATGCAAACAGAAGTTCAAAACATACTGTCTGCTACTGTTTTCATTTGATCCAGAGGGGAAGTAGATCAGGATTAAAAGTGTGTGTGTGTTGGAGGAGGTCCATGCCTTTGGAAAAACAGGATCCCCAGTGTACTGCTTAAAGTCTGGAACAAGAGGCTTCATGGTACAAATTACTTCATTTTTTTGAGTAGTTCAGATTTAAAATTGGTTTAAAGATTTCAAGTTTCAGACTTTCAAATCTATAATGGAAAAATGTTGAGCTTGTTTTCAGTCTTGGTGTGCATTCCTGTTCCAGACTTGAGCTAAGCAGCTTAAAATCAGCACACCTCATAGAAGGAGAGTGGCTTATCTTGTCCATTTGTGGAGCTCCTTCACTAATAGTGTTTTGAGTTTTGTTTAGGTTTTTTAAATTTTTTTTCCCCCTTCCTTGTTTAATTGAACTACTTGGTGGAGTTTAGTATGGCTTCCTGCCTTTGTTTTACTTGTGTTTGTTGTTCTTTCCTTTTGCAATTATTGGTTTGTTTGTAAACTTAACAGCCCTATTAATCCATAGATCAGAGTATGATTAAAAAAGCTGCTGCTGAGGCTGATAAACTTGTCAGTCCTGCTACCACAGGTAAGACCTCAAAGCACCAGAACTTCAAAATAAACATTACTGACAAAGCAATCATAGTAATGTGTTTGAGTTACTGACTTCTAACAGCAATGACATGGTTGGGGTTGCGTGACTGTGATGCCAGTTGCCACTGGTGTGAACTGTCCGTCGTAAATAAAACTAAATAGCTTCAGTTTAAACAGTGGATTAATTAAATAATGCATACTTTTCCTGTATGCTGTGTAGAGTTTCATGGTGTTTCTTTCTACACTAGCTGACTATAGGGCTAGATCTTTAAATCTCTACTTCCAAGAGTGTGGGCTGTGGGTTGGTGCTGGATTTGAAGCAAACTCTCTGTTAAAGGTTGTAGGGTTTATTCCTGGCTGCTGCTGGTTTCCATTTCATAAGGTTAGGAAAGTAAGCAGACTCCAGCTAGTTCACTCCTGCCACTTTTTGATAGACTTTTTTTATATATCACTATAGAGAAGGAAGATATTTTAAGCATTTATTTATGTAACTTTAATTGCTGTTCTAATTTGTCATCTCAAAGCCTCATTAAAGTTTTGTGAGCTACGGAACGTTTGCCAGGAAACAAGTCCACAACTGCTCAGTTGTAGCTACCTGTGATTCTGTAGCATGCAACGGATTCGGTTTTATCCATAAAGATTAATTACAGCAGTGCAGCAATTAGTCAGGAAACAAGCAGCAGAGCATGCAGCACAAAACTGTAAAAAGAATTAACTTGGAAAAACAAATACTTTAGAAGTAAATAGAATTATAACATGAGTCCCTTAATAAAAAATGAAATAGAAGCGTGAAAAGCCAGGTAAATTTCAGCTATTTAGAGAGCACTAGTCTGTTAAAATAGATCATGAAAGCCAGGGCTGGTCACCCTCAGTGAGCATGGAGAAAATTTTCTTCTTTTTTCCCCTTTGTTGACTTGTTTTCCTGTCATCCTTCACTTTTCTGAGCCGAATAAGCTTCATTCCTTCAGTATTTCCTTATAAGTTGTTTTCTAAATTTCTCTCTGAATAAAAAATGGTGAATACATAAAAATTAAGTGTATATTCTAACTAAGTTGCAAGAGAAAGTTTGTCTTTAAAGTTGCATTACCTAGTAGACCATATTTACTCATCTAATCTTCTCAAGGTGTGGGCTTTCACATCTATCTTCTTTGGTTCAATATATGAAAACGTCAGGTGAGCATGTCAATAAAAATTGGCTATCAGTGCTACAAAAAGATGTTGTTATAATATGACCTAAAACTGTATAGAATTGGTACTGTTTCAGTTTAAATGTTTAGGTCTGTTATCCTCGGCAATCTTTTTTGTAGAACATTTCATAGGTATTCTCTCTACCATCCTCTCTAAGTTCAGTGAAATTTTATCTTATGTTCCCAAAATGACTTGTGACTCCTGCCTTCTCTCAGGTGGGGTTTCTCTGAACCCAGAGGCTTTTAGCATCTTTGCAAAGCAGGCTTATAGTACAAAGTCCTGTCAAATTTTGAGTGACTCCCTGCTGTAGAGAGAGCACTAGTCATATTTGTGTCTGTGTTTGGAGGCTACAACCACAGCAGTTTTCATGTTTGTACTCACTGCTTGCAGTTTAAGGGCACCATTTGTTTTTGTAACTAACTTTGATTTGAATGGGACTTGTCTGTTATTCTAATATTAATTACAGCTATGACATTATATCCTTTTTTGAGCCAACATTTGATCACAAGAATGTAGGTAGATAATGCCAGCTTATTGACTCCACTGTTCTGCTGATTTCAAATTGCTTTTTCTGAATAAAAGGTACGATTCCTTTCTGTCAAACATAAGCCCACATTCTTTGAAAGAACACCTTTTTGGGGGAATAGGGATTTCTTAATAGATAATTTTTTGAAAACCCCCAGTACCACTGAGGAGTGAAGAGCAGGAGTTTCTGGAATGAAAACCTGCCTTCATTTCCTCTGGACACTATCCAGAATTATGCTCTGTGGAGAGAGCAGGATTGTTTTTGGTGGCAGCCACTGCTTTTGTGCTTACCAGTAAGCTCCTTCATCTAGGACAGAATTGTACAGATGAGAGAGGTTATAGAATTTTTTGCTTAAGCCATATACTATGATTGACTTAATAGGATTATGATTATGTTCATTATTATTATGATGATTATTAAATAATTAGTAATAATAATAAATGTGTCATTGTTAAAACCCTCATCTGTGCTGAATTTGGCAATAGTGCAATAAAAATGGCACACTACATAGATAATTTCAAGTATTCAAATGTTGTTTGCTGGGGAAAAATACCCAGAAAGGCAAATGAAAATAGTGATTTCATCTTATGCTTGTCTTACAGCAAGACCACTGGTACAAACCCTGCCTTTAAGGACTACAGTTAATAATGGAACTGTGTTACCAAAGAAACCAAGTGGCTCTTTACCTTCTCCATCAGGAACCAGAAAGGAGACTGTATCACCAGCAGCAAAAAGGTAGGCATCTATGAGAAACCTTTTAGCCACAGAATTGAAAACATGCTAATAGCTCCTCTTTTAACCTTCTAGATACGTTGTTTTTCTTACTTGCAAAGCAGCAGTCTAAAGATTTGGTTGAGAAAGAAAAGGAGATGGATTTCATTCTAAGAGGCTTTAAATTTATTTGTTGTAATTGCAATTAAGGGTTTTACTGTGAGTATTGAAAGAATGCACAGTTCTTGGTCTTAGTGGTTTGTGTTGTTTTTTTGCTATTAGAGTCTAGCATAGGGAGAATAAAGCATTTCTACTGTGCTGTTGCCCAACATGATGTGAAAAGTAGTGCAAGAATTCTTTTACTGGCTAGTAGAAAATACATGGTCTGAAGAGAAACTCTGCTATCATTACAAATCAGTATGTTACCTTTGGTGGTTTTCTCTCACTAAAAAAATTATCATAGAAACTGCATGTGCAGTGTTAGAAGCATCTTGGGGAGGAGGAAAATTCTATGCCTAGCACATATTTATGCAAATGAAAACATCCATCTTTAGATGTCTTGCCATTAGCATGTATTTAAGTCCTTTTAAAAATTACTGCTCTGTCTCAGTTTGCTTTGTGTGCAGTTGTTTTTAAGTAGGCTAAATGTTTTATACATCTAGGTTATAAGGAACAGAATGGACTGGGTGAAGCAAGTTCAAGTTATATGTGGCAGTTATTGTGGTGCTGATCTGCTGCATGGTTTGCCTGGAAAAGATAATAGGGTGGGGTTTGGTTGTTTTTTTTTTTAATACATTTCTTTTATGTGTCATCCTCATCTTTTTGTAGTGATGATGCTGTCAGCTCTGAGGAGGGCAAGTTGTAGAGATGAGAGCATTAACCTGCAAAGATCTGAGGTCTCTTGTAAAGAGAATTTTTCCTTAAAGAGAAGATATGATCCTTTGTTATGGTGTTGAAGGGGACTGATTTTCAGGAAACTCCAGGCTTTGTTTTCGTAGAGAAGAGACAAGCTATCCTGTGCACAATTAAAACTGGAAAATACTGCATTTGTTTGTGTCGCAGAAATGAACTCCTGTGAGCTCTTAGGAGCTGGAGCTCACTGCAGCTGTAGGTTTTGTCAGGTTGGCCTGAATAGGCCCTTAAGATAAGAACAGGAGAGCAAATACTTTCCAAACTGTTCCACTATCAGAATTATATTATCAGAAATTTGAAAATGGGTGAAAGAACTTGCCTTTTCAGCAAGAAAATTTATTAGCATTTACAAAGGATTGCTGTTTTGGATATGCTGAATTTTAAAGGACATTCTTAGTAATTCTTGCAATTTCATTCTCCTTAATTAAGATACGAGAGTAATTTTAAAACACATGGGAGCACAAGCACTGGCAGACTTCACCTGTGTGCAGAGGGTGTGATTCCCAAGTTTCTATGCTCTGTCTCTAATGTTCAGCATGGGACTTTCTGCCCCAGAGTAGGGTGGGTGAAGAACAGGTCAGGATCATACTTGTGCTTTCTCTATTCTGAGTGTCCTTTATGTAATTCGGGTGGTCCATCTGGGATTGCCTGCAGCCTGTAGGCATTATCCTAGCTTAAGATCCCTGTAGATAAGTGACACCTTGTAGGCCTTCCACCTGACCATATGCAGTTTGCATACCCAGAGTGCCAGTGGGAAGGTCCTTGTGGAGCATCATTAGGGAGTTTTTATACATTCTTGGTTCCTATATGAGAAATTCTTCTACAGGGTAAATATTTAATGTTGTTTTGTTGCACTCTGTCCCTTCTCTTTGCTGAAGAAGCTAGACTGAAGGTGCTTTACATATGCAGCATGAAAATATATATTCGGTTTTGGAAAAGAAAAAAATATACGTGGGCAGTTTTGCTGAAATAGGTGGACACTTAAGAGTGCTTAGCAGAGCAGGGTTACTCCATGCCCTGAAAAAAGCAGTCATAAATTCAAGTGCTGTAGAGCTACTGCTCCCTTGAAACGCTCTAAAATTCTGTATTGATTGTCTTTAATGTTTTCTTTAATGTGACTTTTATTAAATTATATTAAAACATATTTCTGGGCCTTGACTATAAATATACTTCAGGAGGAAGAGAGTGGAATGATAAGGACCTCACCAGTGAATTATATACAAAACTTTAAAAAAATTATTCTCTGATTATTTGATAATGAACCTTAAAATAGCTGCTGAGATTTCATGATTTTACAATATATGATGTTCAACATATTCAGTATTCAAAGATGATACAGTAAGTGTTCCAAATAGCTTTGTTGTAAACAGTCAGGTAGACTAATTTATTATGCATCCATTAGGATAAATTCATTCACTTATTTAAATTGAACCTTTCTTCCTTCAGGAGCTGTATGTGTTTATGCATAAAACAGTAAAGGAAATACATCTGCAACATCAAATAGTTTCCTTTTTTCAAGGGATAGGACTTGTTTATTTGTGTTAGAACCTTCTCTCAGTGTTGCACAGTTTATAGATGGTGTGAAATTCTGAAGGATTTTTTTAGTTCTGATATCTGCTAAGCAGTGCTCTTTTCTTATAAACTGATCTCAGAACTACAGCTAGTTTGTAGTATAGCAATTCTTGAGTTCAAAATATGGTCATGAGGCACAGCAGCTCTAAATAAGATTAGGTGTTTATAGATGTTTTAAAACTTAATTTCTGCTTGGAAGCTTTTAGTAGTTTATCTGTACAACATAGGTGTAGAATTGACAATTTTGAAGTCCTTCAAAATATGAAAAAAGGTAATATTTGAAAAGGAGAAGAAAAGTTAAAAACAGTAAGAAAGGAATAAAACCCCTATTTTTTGCTGAGTCATCTTCTAAACTTTTGTTCTGCTGTTGGGATTGACAAATATCTGCTAGGATTACTGCAGTAGAAAATATCTTCCATTTTTTTCTCTAGCTGTGACCACATTTTCAAGAGAAAAGTCAGGTGGATGGAGTCCTTCACAAATGTTTTAGTGAACTGCCATATGAAAAATGGGCTTACAATGAAATAATTCCTGATTCCTCTGTTCTCTGATACTTTCACAATTTAGGCTGAGTGTATGATGTCCAATTGAAATGACATGTTTGTGCCTTGGAACAGTATGTTGTGCATTATTTATGTAAATATATGCAAATAGTCTGTGTGGGTACTAAGTGTGCATCAATACATTCCACTGCTTAGAAATGGATGTGTCTGCAGACATACCAGTAAATACAATCTCATTTCATACCAAAGCTGTTTTAAATGTGTTGGTTAACTCATTTGAACCCACAGGTTGGTATACGGCTTATCTGCCTTGCTGGATTACCAAGGAGATGTGGTTCAGAGTTCACTACATTTTCTGATTTTCCATTTAATATTTGAAATGGAAATGACTTCTTCTGCCAGCAATATAAAATTGGAGGTAATAAAAAAGGCTCCAAGCTGAAAGGGTGGAACTGGCAGGCTTTTATTTGCCAGTACTCTCTCAATGACCCTATGCAAATCATTTAACCCCTATGCACATTGCTTTTCCATATGGAAAGCGTGTATCTCTGGATATCTGTAGGTTGTTATAGGGTCTAATGTGATAATTAGATCCAGATCTTGCAAAGCATTGAGTAACCTCAACTGACTCTGACTTCAATTAGAATTGAGGGCACCAAAGCCCCCTTCAGCATTCAGATCTCGTATAGTCAATACCCAATTATCCAAGTTCAGGAAGGAATGAAATAACCTGAACAGAGCAAAAGCACAAATCCAGAACACAGATCTATTGGATTATAAAAGTAAATGGTGGTAATACAGTGCAAGATAGAAAGCTTGATGATCCTGGGAATGAAAGTCCTGGTTGAGCACCAAAGGCAGTGCCACACTCAGGTGCTGGGGGCCATGTGAACACAGCTGGGCAGCTCCAGCTAAAAGACAGTTAACAAAGAACTGAAGTAATTTTAAAATGGGCTGAACAATCACCTGACACAGATACACAATAAAGAATTGCCTGGCTGTGTAAGGTGTTTCCACATTATGTTCACAAAAAACCTTTGATCACAGGATTTGATTTTAATTTAAATATATTTACTAATTTTATGATGTAGAAGTGTGTAGACTATTTTGAGTACCAGCTTTCTGAATGCTGCCATAGTTTTATTCTGGACTTTGAGCTTAGTACAGTTATTTGAAATTTTCATTCCAAACAAGATAGATAAGTTTAGCGTATCATGAGCAGAACTTTCCCTTCCCTCTGCACTCTTCCTTTTGCATGTAAGCTTGCTGCTTCACGCTAAATTTGCTTTTGGAATTTGACCAGTGTATAGTAGTAATGTTTTTTGTTTCCTATTAAAATCTAGAGGTTTGTGACTCATCTAGGATAGCTTTGTTTTCAAGAGTTGAGGGGGGAAAAAGAAAAAAAAATTAAGTGGGGAGAATGCAGACAGTACCTTTCCCAGCAGGGATGCTGCTGCAGGCTGCAGGCTAGCACATACTTTGCCTTTCAAAAGGAGACAATCACTCATTCTTTCTCCCCCAGCAGATTACAAAGTATTACAATGGTGCAAAACTCTGACAATGGAGATCAAAAGAAAGAAGCAGGAACAAAGAAAACATAAAGAGCTTTGTTTGTAGGGAGAATAAAATACTTTAATATGATAAATTCCTGTTCTTCTAAACTCTAAACACATGGCCCCTAGGAAATTGTTCAGTCGCCTGGAATTAATGCTTGAGTTCTGTTCTGGGGGCAGTGATGGTTTGTAACTGGCACACACACAAACTCTTTATCAAACCTTCAATTAAGGACTCTCAAAGAAAATATTTTAAAATAATCAGAATATAAATTAAAAAAAATATCTCTCCACTGAACTTCAGGTGACAAAACTATTATGCCACTTCACAGTATCTCTAACAATTAAAGTTATTAGTGCATTTTGCTCAAAGGCATAATGAAATTAAAGTCATATGTTATTCCTGAATTTATTCTAATTGATTTTAATGAGGGTCACAATGAGTGCCAGACAAGTTTCAAAATATTAATATCATCGGTTACTGTCTTAAGAGCATTGTGTGCTGTTTTTTAATTTCTTTTATTAAAAAGCTTTTGTATTTTCTCAAATAATTTTGGTAATTAGATATGTTTTTTTAATTTATTTTAGCCAGATTTGTTCACCACAATCAGTAATGCAACCACCTGAAACATTCATGCTATGCAGTGTATATACATACATATATGAGGATTTATTTTCTTGTCTTTATTGTCGCTTTTTCAGTAGTCTTTGTCTTCTACCTGGATCACCTGTCTTGTTTCTTCAGATAGCCTCTTTGATTTTTATTTTATTTTAATTTTGATTTGCTTTACAAATGGTCAGTCTGTTGGGGCACTGCTGAGATTTTGTCATTCAAAGATACATTGGTATTCTTAAATGTATGGTTTGAAGTGATCAAATATCTAACTGAGTCAATGAGCACTGTGTTAGTTACTCTTGCACGTGACTTCATATCTTGAAAGCATGCAATTATGTCTTTTAATGTAAGTCTTGTAAATGTCTTGTTTCCACATTTTATTGTTGCATTCACTTTTTATTCTGCTTTGTTTACGCACCTCTCAACCTGGATTAAGCAGGTCTGTGAATCTTCTCAATGCATGCAAACTGAAAAAACCTGCTCTAAGGTGAGGGATCCTTAATAGCTTTGTAGTGTTGAAGTTCAATTGTTTTTCCTTTCCATTTCAGTTCAACACATAGAAAGTGGCTGTTTTAGTACAAGCATTAACACGATAGAATAATAATTATTGCCATTTTTAACATTTTCACAAGTACATGTTTAAACCTTTCTCATCATTGATAACTGCATTGCCAAACTTAGTAATAATGTCAGTGATGGTATCTGCATTATCTCATACTAACATAATTTTTATTGTAGGAGTGTTAGACCACATTGCTGTCTTAAACAAGTAAAAATTGTGTTACTGAATGTTATCTTCTTAGATCATTGAAAATACTCTCTTTTCATATTACTGATGTAGAAGTCAAATTCTGGAATCCAGTTATATTCTTATAAACCTGTAAGTTAAATGAGTATTTTCTGTCATTTTAGATTCCTCCTCAGGTATCTCCTGTAGCCGTGGATAGAATCACTGGTGTTTAACACTACAGCTACCAAAATGTGCATATGCCAAAACTGAATTAACATAATGGAATTATAAGCCTCTTTTCCAACCACTTGCTAATACTTTTCATTGGGCTTTTGTTGTTGTTTTTGAAAGTGTAAAATAAATTTTGTCAGAAGATAGCATTACTAATTAGTTTAAGCAGTAATGGACATAAGCCAAAATGGTTTAAAAGAATTTTTTACTTGTGTAAAAGTAGTTTTTATATTGATACGAGACTTCTTTATTCTGAAAGAAGATAGAATTACACTTTTTAGTCCCACCCTTTCATTTTTTTATCCACTAGTTCATCTTTGAATGTTGATAGCTATGAAAATAAAACCCAAGGCAACATTAAAATTACTTTCAAATTACATCTTTAACTTCTTTTTTTTTTCCTAAGAATTGTATAATTTGGTAATTTCCTTAATTTAATTTCAGTGTAGGCTGATGTTGCCACCTCTTTTGCTTAACCAGAAAAATATGTGTCAACATGAGCCTACACTGAAATTTCCTTAACCGGGAAATGATGCCAAAATAAAGGTTTGATCCTGCAAAATCACACAGAGAGGATGTTTTTGCCATTACTCTATATAATAGTGGAAGGATTCATGCTAATAAAGCTCTTTTAAATGGAATAAACATTTTCAATATTGAGACTTTCTTTTTTAACTGGAGTAGTTCAAATTGGATGATGTTATGAGATGCAAGAACACTTAAATGTTAACAGTTCATTCTTTAATTTACTAACAAAGGTTTTTTCATGCATTTGACGTTGAGATGACTTGGATAATGTTAGGCTACTGTAGGAGACACATTTCTGAAGTGAAGACAGAATGACATTCTTGTTGCTGCCTTTTCCCTTCCCCTATGAATGTGTTTTATTCTGTGCCTCTTGCAATTTTGCATTCTGCTTGCTCTCTTACATTGCTTTCTCCGCAGAAACACAATTTTTTTTAATTTCAGCTTAATCATTTGAAGCTTGTTTTTATTACAAGAATGCAGTGCTGAACATCTGTCCTACCATTGCATGTTCCAGGTTTTTTTGTCAAGCTACCTGAGATGCATCTTAACATGCATCAGCTCTGCAGATCTGCCTCTGCATGAGGGCTGCCTTCTTTTCAGAAGGGCAATTGCTTTGCAGAAAGACTCTGGTCTGGGTGCCCCTATTGTTTCCATAGCTGAGCCTCAGCTGAGATACTGAAACATTCCCTTCCATGCTAGTAAAAAGACATGGGGTAGCAGGAATAAATATATTAAAAAACCCCTCAAAACAACAAAGGATATCAATGATAGTGTACACTTGATAAACTGAGCATTTTTTGACCGGACAAAAAAGTTTATCTTGTTTCCTTTAGTTATGAAGAGCCAACTTACATCACACATAAAGTGGGAGAGAGCCAGAGGAGCTGGCTGAGATAACAGGGTAAGGATAGGGGCTGATGGGGAGGTTGGGAATAGTCCTCAAGGATGCTCGAGGTGAGCATCTGGTAAGCCGAGTGCCCCTGAGAGTGTACCAAGGTCAAGGGGGTGATGGTTGGAGATGATAGAAGGTGTGACAGGATGAGACTGGGACTTGGAGGACCAAGGTCAAGAAGAACTGCAGTTCTTTCACACAGGGATGGAGCTTGTGGTTGGGATTTGGGTAGAGAGATGAGAGCTTGAAAGCCATCATTGGTCTCCATGGCTTATGGGATGAGAGAGCTGCTGAAGGTGGTTATTTAGTATGGGGATGTTATGCATAAAGGGGGCATTTTCTTCTGCTTTTTGAAGGGGTGAAAACAGCACAGGACTGGAGGGGGTGGAAATAAGACCCTGACGCCGAGTCCTGTTGTTCAGCTGCTGCAGGTGATTCCTGCAGGTACCACTGCCTGAGCCCCTCTGCTGCAGAGGGAGTGAAGCAAGTTAAGAAGAATCACCCTCATTGAGGCATCATCCTTAACTGCTCCTTCTCCTGATAGGAAGCCCTGCGTTAGGGAGAAGTGCTTTGGACTGAGGAATGACCACAATAATTTGTCTCTTATGAGGTGTAAGCTCTGCGTGAGCATCTCTTAATTTACTAAGTAACACTGCTTGTGTTTTGGCTCACATTTTTCCATCAGAGAGGGCTGGATGTCTAAGGGCTGCCACAGAGTCTCACAAGAGCTCTCTGATAGCTGTCTTGGCAGGAAGGATGGTTGAAGAGTGAGAGGGTAAGGCAAGCTTTAAGCCTTTGAAATATACCTTGTCAGGAGATGTGGAGAATCTAATCTATTAATACAATTAAGTAGGAAGCATACACTTTTGACAAGCTAACAAAAGAAATGCAGGCTAGCTCACCATTAATTGCTGTTTGGAGCACGTTAAAACTAGCTTTAAACTACAAAACAATTGATACTGAATGAAGACCCAAAGTTAGGTTGCTTGTGTTTGAATTTTGACCTACCTCTGGCATTCTCTGTGGTCTTCCTGGAGGTGTCAGGTAATATACTTTTCGCTTTAAATTTTTCACTTCTGATTAAGAGAATCCAAAAGTTCAGAAGTGTGGAACGATAGTCAGAGATTTGAAATGTGATCTGGAAAATAAATATTGCAGCTTATTTTTTGAAATTGATTTAGCCCATCTTCTATTTTCTGATTAAGGATAAAGCAGTATTTTTGTTTCTCTGGCACCAGGTACTCAGCAAAACTCTTATGTAGGCTCTTTAACAAATTAAGTTATGAATAAAAACAAAGTTGTAGTTATTTTTTAGAGTCAACAATCAACTTGACACATTTCTCAAAAATATTTATCATAGACATACGTACTTTTAAAAGTCCCCCTGTAAAACCTGCTCCTTTTTTTATTAGCACCATTAAGAGAACCAGTTCAGCTGAGCGTGTGTCCCCAGGAGGTCGGAGGGAAAGCTATGGAGATTCCAAAGGGAGTCGCAACCGCACTGGTTCCACCAGCAGTTCATCTAGTGGTAAAAAGAACAGTGAAAGGTAATGTTATCTAAAATCTCTAAAATCTATCTCCTTTCCCTGCCTACTCCTTTCCCTGCTCTAACAATGAAATTAGTTTCTTTAGGGAACTTAGTTTCTCTTGTTTATCAAACATTGGGAGCTTTCTTTTTTTATAAAGTTCCAACAGTTGGACAAAAATATATTTTAAAACATTTCAAATAAAACAGGTTTTCATATTTAGATTAAATTTATTTGCGTTATTTCTGAAACATAAACAGTGTGTGAACCTAGAGTTTCCCAGGAAAGTTAGTAATTATTAAACATGCCTTTTCCGGTATGGTAGTGGTTTCCCTTTGTCTTCATACTCCTGAAATATACTTCTTCAAGATCCTTGCTGTGGTGCATTGACCCCACCCAGCAGCTGAGTACCACACAGCCACTCACTCCCTCTCCTCCAGTGGGACGAGGGAAGAGAATAGGAAGAGCAAAAGTAAGAAAACTTGTAAGCCAAGATAAGAGTAGTTTGAAAAGTGAAGAAAAGCAAAACAAAACACACAACAATTGCTGGAAAGCAATTACTCACCACATCCCATGTGTGGGCATGTGGACTGATGCCCATCCAGTCTCTGAGCATGTCTGCCTCATCTGAGGGCCAGATTAAAGGTCAGTCAAGGGAAGGGCTTGCATGTAAGTGCTATTCAAGAAACTGAAATAAAGTAATGTCTTTCTCTGTGTATCTCTGAGGATGCTTCTCTTTACTGCTGACAGTGCAAAGAAAAGAGAATGTTGTGTGCAAGGATTTCAGGCCTAGGAAGGCCTTGGACAAATAGCTGTTCTACTGAGGTTTGTCATTGTTGTCAGTGTAGGTCAAATGATGCTTTCCTGTGTTTCCTAGGCAGATTTTGCATGTCATAGAATCACAGACTATTCTGAGTTGGAAGGGACCCACAGGGAGCATCGAGTCCGACTCTTAAGTCAATGGCCCACACAGGGGACTGAACCCATGACCTTGGCATTGTTACAACCAAGTTTTAACCAATTGAGCTAATCTCATTTTAGTCCTGGCCATCTCATGTAACATATTCTCTTGCAGTGCCCTTCACAAGAAGTGGTGTTGATGGTATTGTCTCTCTGTCTCACAGATTATGTGACCATAAAAACCTGTTGTTAATGAAGATCACGTAATAACCTAATTTACCCGCTCTATCTGGGCATCAATGCCATTACAGGAGTCATTGGACTGCTCATGAGTCAATGGTGTGGCACAAAACATTCCTTCTTTTACATCCCTTCAGCATCTTTGCTTGATGTGAGGAGTGACTGAGCTGGTTGTGACCTAATTGACAGCCCAAATATGGGTGAATACATTATTAATAGCTTCTTTTCTGGCTTATGTTTCCAATTACGAAGGAAGACAGCAAGAGTGCAACTTTATGGAAGTTACTCTAAATTACGGATTAGGATAAAAGGGCAGAGTAGTAAGGATGACATTCTGTGGCTGTTTGCTACTGGCTGCCTGAACAGGGGGTAGTGTAAGGGGACTTTTACAGGCAGCTTTGAAGCAGCCTCAAAGTCAGAGGCACTGGTGCTTGTGGGGGATTTTAACTATCCTGACATCTGCTGGAGAAGCAACATAGCAAAGCACAAACAGTTCCTACAAAGCGTGGTCCCTTCCAACGTTCTGTGACTCTGTGAAAGGCGTAGCAAATTACAGGAATGATGAAAAAATTTAGAATACTATCAGAGAAAAGGTTATAAAATTGTAACCAAAGAAGATGTAATAATTACACAAGCTACAAATTTAGCCAGTCTGAAAGTCTTATGGAACGCTGAGTTTATTTCAGCATCTGATTTTTTTTCCTTTCGTTTTTATGTAACATAATTATAAACAACACATAACTAAATAGATGTGGGCTTGGTTTTGTTTCAAAGACTTCTGTACTTCAGAATTTCTAAAAGAGTGAAATATAACTGAAAAAAAATTAAGTGTAGCAATACATAATATCCATAAATAAATACTACTTTTGAGAGGAAAAATCAGTCTTTTATTAGATTACTTAGGAGCTATGTGTCTTTCTGCATGTGCAGACTTAGCCACAGTTTTACAGACAATGTATACCTGCATACATCTGAATCAGCAAACCAAACATCAACACTCTTGGGGACAAGTGACCCTGAAAGTTTTAAAAGGCAAAACTAAGCAAAAAAACCAATGACCAGTGAAGGGACTGCTAAGAAAACAGCTCGCTCTAGATTTAAGCTGCAAATTCTGTGAAGTGTTGCAATAGTATGTAACTTCATGCAGCTGCTTTGCCTCAATGAAGCCATTAACTTGGAACTGCTGTTTTCTGTATTGATCTCTCAAAGTGGTTGCATTTTTCTAAGGCTTTGCTTTTTATTTTACATCTATGTATAACTTCCACTCTCTTGCACATATCAAATTATAGCAACAGCCCTTATGCTTTGGCCTCATTGATTTAAAAAACCTATCTCCTACAAACAAAACAAATTTCTTATAGAAAGTTTTGGTAAAAAACCTAAATTTATGTAATTAGATGGGTAGACTTGTTTCTGGAATATGAACAAGAATATTTCACCTACCAATGGTGAATCTCATTGCTTTTCTAATTTACTGAAACTATTTCCTGTAGTTTTTGAAAAAGTTTTAACAAATGCATGATTCTTCAGTGCCCTTGCTATGTGTATTTTATCTCATATGTCAAATTTCATTAGACCAAGTGCCCAAAAGGTGAATTCATCGTGTGTTGTGCAGTGGAAGATCTCACCATCAAAATCTAAATATAATACAGTGCTTTGCAAAGTCTATTTTAGGGATATATACCTGATCCTGCTACCTGCTCAAGGTGACAATTATCTGAAATTAGTTATATGTTAAAGCTACTAAAGAGATAAGGTGCAAATATTAATTAGGTTATATGCAAAATTGTTTTGTTTCTGCTCTAAGGTTGACCACAGTAATTCAGGTGCATTTTTTACATACTGTTTTAACAGAAACTCAATGGTTATGTTCTTCTGCAGTTGTTAGGCCACAAAGGGTTGAGCAACAGCATTGATCAGAAATAACTCACTTAGGACTTGGGGAGGAGGTCCAGCAACACTTAAGTAAAGTACAAGTACCCCAAGGAACTAATTCAAAGTGTGTGTTAGATTGCCTTAACTTGAGGCAGTGATGCTAGTACTGCTGTGAAAACAATCAGTGTGTGGTTAGGGAGATTTCCCTCATTTCTGTCCTGTGCAGCCTGAGTCTGTTCAGCTCCCCAGCTTTCATCTCCTTGAAGAGTGTCCTTATCCTGTGGAAGAGGCTGGCTAAAGACTTGCCTGGTGCTTCCTCTTGAAGCTGGACCACCATGAAAAATATAAAGCAAGATTCATGGAAGTAGAAGGCAAATGGTGATGATTCTGTTTGCTGGGAACTAAGACTGTCCTCTGAAAGCTAACTGTTTGTGTGGAAGGGTGAGGAAGAGGGCATTAACCTAGCCATCTACTCATAGTCTTTTTATTTGTATCCGTGATCCCTTTGCATCCCCTCCAGCTTGAGATACCCTTTCATTCTATTCTATGATTCTTAGAGTTAAGGTGGTTCTTAGATGAAGCTTAAAGCAGAATGCACAGCAGGAATCTAAAAAGACAATTGTGAAATTACTGTTTTTCAAAGTATATAGAGTTGTAGGCTGTTACGCAAAACCAGAATGCTATAGAAAGCTCTTTTTAAGAAGCTTTAAGCATAAGGAGTAAGAAGATGAGCATAATCTCCCATGCTACTATAAAGTGTCCCAACTCCCTGTGGTTGTGAGCCAGGGGTAAGCCTTCCTGAGGGTTAGATAAGTAGGGTGTGATTCAAGTGCATAAAAAAGGGTAACCAGAGGTCTGAGCTGTGTGTGTGGTTAGGGTTTGTACAATTAGAAAGTACACATGATTTGCTTTATTACTGTCATGAATCAGCCTTTCACGTCATCTTGATTAGCTTCAATAAGTCAGCATGGTCTGTTCAGAGCTGGGAACTGTTTTGTCTCTAATGTGGCAGCATTTCTGACTAGTGCTCCATCCCATGAAGTTTTTTGTTTCCTAAAAATATCTTCATTCGCAAGAGAAAATGCTCATCTTTGTATTAACAATGGCAACACATCATGCTATTTATATAGGTGACATTGGCTGTGTATGCCAGCTTGAAGCATGAATTTTGATGCATGATTAATATGAAGGCTGATATTATGGAAAGTTGCTAAATCGGGAGTAGAATCAGAATTAATTTGGTTTGGTTTGGATTTATCATTAAGTAAATGTGTTATTCTCAATATAACTGTCAAATCAAGGCAAAAGGAAACATACTGTAGAATTATTTGCTACAACTTTTATTGTTGTGAGAGAGAGTCTTTTATGCTTAGAAAAAAATCTATATGCAAAAATTCAGCACAGTTTTGTTTCCTTTTTTTGGTTTTTCCTTATCTGCCCACTGCAGTCTAGAAGCGGATGTGGAGATGGCATTAAGCTCCAGCATTTCCCCATCAGAATGGCAGGGCTTTCAGCGCTTTTGGATCACCCTAAGTAACATACAGCAGTAATGTGATATTTCAAAGGTTTTACTGGATTAAAAAAAAGTGGAACTGTGAGGAAAAAATAACTGCATAATATGGCTTTGTGTCCCTTTCATTCTTCTTCAGAAACAACACCCTCAATCTTGATTTACAGGCACAGAGGACAAAGAAAACAAATGACTGGCATTTCTTGACAAAGATTCCTCCCTTTTTGGCCAGGGTAGTACTATCCAGAATGCTACTCAGCTTTTCTGCCTCTTCCTTCTCAACACGCTTTATGTATTTTCCTCTCAAGTTTTCCTAAATATTTTCTCTAGACAAAAAAGACAAACCAATTTCTGGGTGTCTTCCAGGCAGCAGTGCAGTGACAAAGACAAGACATTTTAATTACGGTTATGTGCTTTCTGTGTTTTAACAAGTAGTGTCATTCACCAAGAAACAATTCGGCGATTCCATGTTTTATGTGAACTCTTTGGAAAAGCAGGGTTCAAACTTCAGTTTGGTCCTTAAATCCAGAGAGAACAGCGCTGTGAAGAAAGCCAACACCCACACATACACTGATACATATGCAAAGAGAGGTTGTAGTTGAGAATATATTCCTGGATTTTTATTTACAGTTGTAGGTTGCTTTAGAGTAACACATCTCACTGACTGGAAATAAAAAATTAGACAGCTGCTCATGACCAGTTCCTGTCTTCTCCCCTAACTGGACTAACTTTGCAGAAGAAGAGAGTTTGGTAGTTAGTGGAGGAAAAACTATGATTTTGAGTATGTAAGGAGAATTGAATGTAAAAGTTTTAAGAACTGTCATCAAGGCATCACAATGTTTACTGGTTTTAACTGTGTCTGGCTGGGGATTTATGTTTCAAATTTAGCTGGAAAAGTATTTTTTATACTTACACACAAAAATATTTTATATATTTCATACTATATTTTTATTTTTATATTGATATCTTTATGTACATAATGTATGTGCATGCTTTCTAAATAGTAATTTCTTCATTATTTTCACAGCAAGCCCAAGGAACCAATGTTCAGTGCAGGTAGGAACTTTTAAAATTTTTAAACAGATAACAGCTGTAATAACATATTAGGGGTTTTGTTTCACTTTCCTCCCCACCACTTCTGTGGATGCCTAGAAACTATCATCGGGAATCTAAATGTGATACTTACAGGCTGCTGATGACATATTTTTAACAAGCTGATCAGTTTGCTCTAGTTTTTATTGACCCATCAGATTTGTTTTACAGTTGGAATTCTTTGTAAGAAGACAAGGACAAGAAAGGTCATGTTTTCTTATCTCACATATATCTTCCCTTTCAAAGCAGTATTAAGGTTTTGGTAATTAAAGCAATGCAAAGTTCCAGCTATGATGCTGTCATGTTAATTTAATCATAAAAGGGAACTGTTAAGAATGCCACATCTGTCCCAATGCCTTGTACTATAATTTGTCAAATTGCAAATAAAAAGGTGTTTTGTTACTACAGTTTTGGTCTATCTTTAATTTGAAAAGCAATTTTATGTTTTCCTACTTAGGTATTGTCCCTGCTAAAAGATTTTGAAAGTGAAACAGTTGATATAAGTGAAAGCAAGTTTGGCCTTGTCATTAGACAGTTAAAACTTTTGAAAAATCTCAATTAAAATACGGAGCTGAATGGTTTCTGTAGGAGTTAATTTTGTTTTGAAAATAAGCAAGGACAACTAAAATAATTCTTTAACAAAAGAAGGAAGGAAAAAAATCCCTGTATTTATCAGATGTGTCATATTATTTTTGTGCCTAGTTCTGTGACAGTAATCATACATTAAGCTGAAAAAGTTTAAGATCTTTTGTTTACTGCCATGACTTATCAGCATCCAACAAAGCTCTTAAGCCATACTTCGAGGTTTAGTGTAACTGATTTTGAAGTCAATAGTACATGAAATTAAGTAAGCACTTAAGTCTCTTGTGACAGTGCAATCACAATTCATGTCCCCTTCATGAAAGCTGTTGGTTTAGAAAAAGAAAACTTCTGATTTGCACAGAATATACTTTCCTTGCCTAACATTTCTCCTTCCCTTACACCACATAAGCAAAAGTGTTTGGAATACTTTTACTTCTGACACATTTCCCACAGGTGAAGATAAAACAAGTGTGACTACATGGGTGTGCTTCTCACCTGGACAAAATTCCTACTGAATTTAGTAATTTTTTCTAAGAAGGTTATACTTGGCATTTTACTTAAGTATAGAGTTGCATAGTGGGGCTTAAGATAGTGTTTTAATGGTAGAACTATACAGAGCTCCTAAAGGAGGAAAAGGGTTTAGAAGGTAATTCCCCAGCATATGGCTCAGTGTTTGTCAAGCCCTGAGTTAGCCTGCAGCAGAATACGACTGGACAGCCCATAGAGCAGGTATTTAGTGAGTTTATTGTATTCAAACACATCTTTATCTAGCCCTTCTGTCTCTGTCTCTGTAATCACAAGGGAAGCGCCGAGTGACACACTGCAAAGGTAGGCTTCACTTCCAAAACCTCATAGCTCTCGAAGCAAAAATGCTGGTGGGGGGATAAAAGTTCAATGTGTAAACAGCTGTTCTCCAACTTGCGTGCATTTTGCAATATTCAAACTTTTCTAGTTCTTTCGAATTAAACAAAAATATTGTACCATTTATTATGCGGTCTACTGAATTATAACCCTCAGGTGCACTTTAATCATAATAAGGGGTTATAATTTACATGCCTGTGGATTTATGCTCAAGAATTTGAATTAGAAAAAAAAATGTTGAGAGAGCTATATGGCAACACGTGGATGTTCACTGTGTTTGAAATGGCATTCTGCACTTTTGCTGAATTGCGTATAGAATTTGCCCCTTTGTTGGCTGTTTTGCTGTTAGCCTAACATGATCATAGAAGCCTTGGTTTTTCCCTTGCTTTTTCTTACTGAGTAGACTGTAGCTGTTCTGAATGTTGAATCAACAGACCTAGGCCTCCAACTAATTTCTCAGTGCTTTTTGCTCTTTGTCATAAAACAGAATTACATTTCGTAAACAGATCATGTTGGTTTCTAAAGCTTTAGTTAAAGTGTAGTGTAAATACGCACATTTCGGATCCATGTTTATATCTGTGATATAAATCACAGATATATCTACTTTTTTAGAGATAGCTATATTCTAACAGTTTTTCCACTAATCAGCATATTTCAGCTTTGCAATAAATGTTTGTTCTTAAGGCAAAGTCTTTTAGCGAGTCTCTACCTCTGTATTCTTTGTACAAATCTATATCTGCAATGCAGATCCTACTGGCATTCATGTGCCTCATTTTAGTTCAGCAACTGTTATTTTTGCAACAATTTCAAATTTATAAAATTGCAGATGTAAAAGATACATTTGTCTAAAAGTTTCACCTTTGGTCTGTCTTTGTAGTTTGATGATTGTCTATCTTTACATCTATATCTTCACATTTAGAACTTCTCTGTCTTAAAAACTTGGTTAAGAGAATTACACAGTAATTGATTGTGTAGATAATATATTTGGATTAGGAACAAAAATGAGCAGAGGTGGAATTAATATTACAGAAAGGTAGAAATAAATACCCAGTATGAGTTCTATGCCCTGTACCTCACCTAGTAAGCCTAAGTTCCTCTTTAAAGTTAGCAGAGAGAGACACATGCACATTCTGAGGTGTAATTTATATACTTGGTATTGTTTACTATGCTTGCTAGTATATACTTGCTGTTTCCCAGTCTTGAGTGACCAGGTCAGATAGTTCCACTGTAGGTGTCTAAATGCAGGTTTTAGTAGTCCTATAAGCTTCAGGTGAGAAAAGCAGCTCAGTGAATTGAATTTTTGTTCAGCCCAGTCTTTGATAAGTCAGGGGTTGTCTGTTCTGAAAATCTGTTCAATTCCAGTACACCAGCATCAGCAGTATTGGCATGTGTTTCAAGCTCATTAAATAGATGCTGCATGCGCATACAAATAGTGCTGTAATGCTTTGCTATTTAATGCTTTACCCTCTATTTTATTTTCCAATACTGATCTATTGGAGTAGACTTTCAAGAACAATTCCAGTATTCTGTCATTTTCAACAGGCATCTTGAAGTTCCAACCCTCTGTCATCATTATTTCACCATTATTATCACTTCTTTTTAGCATGAAGTTTTCTGTTGTTTTCATTTTATGCCTGCATTCTATAAGTGAAGCTAGAGACTTAGCTGTAACTTTACTGTGACAGATCAGGTAGATCTCTTTCCCATCTGAGTTAGTCTAAAGGCAAAATACACATTTATTTAGGTAGTACAGCATAGCTATGATGTTTATTTGTTCAAGCAATATTTTTTATTAATTTAGTCAGGATTTGTAGCATATGGATATTTCCAATTAAAATAAAGCCTTAGTTTTCAAATTTAAAAAAAATTGTATAGTTGTAATGGTACTTAACGATTCATAGCGTAACTTTAACAGTCCTAAAGTGTATAATTTTTTTCATTTACATGATTTTTGTTACTTTTGCCCTTCCATTTCCTCTGTGCCCACGATTATTCTGTCTAGTAACTCTACAGATGTCACTGACTCCAAAACTGCTTGATTCGCATGAGAACAAGGCTGAACCCCTTGATCTGCCGATGGAGCAGCAAGAGCCAGCACGTTCTGAATCTGGACAAACTTCATCAGAAGTTCACAGGACACCCACTTTGGCCTTGCCACTTCCCAAAAGTCCTAGTCAGACCTTCATGGCATTTCCCAGATCTCCTAGTTTTATAAGCCCCATGAAGTCCCCAAGTCAGTACTTCCAGATCTGTTATTAATCCCTGCTTTTCTCCCCCCAAAATATTTCTTACCAGTTCAACACATTACTTTTAGTATTTTCTTCTAGAAATGTTTACTTCTGTCAGCCAATTTTTTGTAGCTTCTCTCCTGTATGTCATTTTCCTTTCTTTTAATGTGCTGTCGTTGTTGTCATACCTTTTTCAATGTTTAGTAATTCTTAAAGCACATATCTTTTCTGCATGTACATCAGCATGATTCCTCTTACTAATTGTTTGTGTTCCTTATTTTGAATGTATCTCTAGCACTGTATCAAGTGTAAAGTGTATCTTTACACTGAGATGCAAAGAATGCGACTGAGTGTTGGAAAATAATTTAGATGCTGATGCTCAACTGTAAACATCGATTAAAAATAAAATTAATTTTAAGTGGCATTTCTGCGTTAATTGTAATCTTTGATGTATTCCCCTTCATTTTTAATATTTAAAAGCTAATATGGTAACATTACTTTTCACACAAAAAAGGTTTCGATTTCAGACCTTTCAGTTTTGTAGTTTTTCATGAGTGTTTAGTTCTAATTCTGCTACTCAGAATATTTAGGGAAAAAGGGACTTTGTATGTTTTTTAAAAATTCTGCTTAGTGATTATGATTTAGGAAGAAAAAAACTTGCTAAATTTTGAAGTTTGAGATTGCATGTCATTCTGTAGTTGTAATGCACCAATCTGTTATGTGGGAAGGGATGGAGGAGCACTGAAATTCTCCCTGATGGTTTTTTTTGTGTAACATTAAACATTTCTGACCTTTTGTAGAGGAAGGATATGTAAAAATGTTTCTTCGTGGACGTCCTGTTACCATGTACATGCCCAAAGAGCAAGTGGAATCTTACAATTTGGAAGCAAAAGTAGAACTACCAGCCAAGAGACTTAAACTGGAATGGGTGTATCCTTTCTGTGCTGGAGGGCTACTGGAAATCAATCATTCCTTAATGATTGGGTTAAATAACCTTCTGAGCTGAAGTATGGCAGAATTAAGGTCATAGGGTTCATTTAATTGGTGAAGTGACATTCAATTGAAAATAGGTGTTAATTTATTGGGGCTGCTGTTCTTCACCTTGTGAAGTGCAGGGTGGCAGCATAAGCAGGGTTTTGCTTAAATGTTGCCTGAAGGTTAAGTCTGAAGTGTGCTAATTAGACAAAGATTAAACTAGGCATATCCTAAGAATGTAGTGAGCTGTGATTATTAATTATAGTATGCACAAAACAAGCTCAGGGTTTTTTCTGATTCTCAGCCTTAATTTATCATTTTAAACTGTTTTATAAAATGTGCACATTGTCCTTTAGAGGATGTGACATTCAACTTCAGTATTTGAGTAAGCTCTCAATAAAGCAGTGCTTTGCAACTTACAGGTGTTTAGCGTAAAATTAATAAAATATCATATATGAAATAGTATTTGAATTTACACTTTAAAGTGTGTTTAAACACCATAAATATTGAAAAACTAAAATCTTCCACTGACATCCATGGGTGGACATAATTACAGAATTCTGACTTGAAAGAAACCAGTGTTTCATTACATACGGAAATTTTCACATTTCATTTTTAAAACTAGTGATAAAATATATTCTTTATTGAAAAGAGGAAATGACATTTCATTTTTGTATAATGTTAGCATATTTAATAGATGATTCAAGAGAAATATAAACACAAGATCTGAGTCTATTTGTATTATTCATTAACTTTAGAGAGATGAAATCTTCATAAGGTATTCTGTTTTAAGAAAAAGACTTCTTTTTGGTCCCAGATAGTACAAATAATAAGTTGCTTTGTCTTCATACAAAAGAAGACAGGGGGCCTATAGTCTTTTTTGAGGTTGTGCAAATAGAACTGCATGTGGTTTCAGAATGTTCAGAGAGTTTCCAAAAGTCTCTTCGTATTCACACGAGATTAATGACAGATTTAGTAACTATTCTTATTATTCCTATTGCAGCTGAGCCTGTGGGTTCTATCCCACTCTGCTGGAACTGTATAGGTAATGCCTACACAAATAGCTGAAGATGAGTTAAAAAGACAAAAAATCCACAAAATTAATAAACCAGGTGAGATTAGAGTGATAAATGCTGCTTGCAGCATTTGACCATCTAGTTGTTGTGCAGGCTCTCACCATTTATCACAACAGAATTGAATTATGTCTTTTTACAGTTGCAAGGATCCCCTTGCTTCAGGAGGCTAAGGATGATACAGGGGAAGATGTTAGAATGCTTGCTGAAACAACAGAAATCCCAGCCACAAAGCAAAACAGATTGTCATTAGCAGAGTGTAGGTGGAACCCAAAGCCAGACTATAAAAAAATGTAATTAGAGTAGGTCATGATTTCAGTCTCATTAATTTCTCACTTAAGCTTATTTAAATGACTGAATATTTGCCAGATGGACTATTATTTTTAGTTTGAATATTCGTATGTCCTTCCAGGTGTGTATCTGTTATACCCAGCAGAATCCTATCTATAAAAGTTCTATATAAATAGAAGAGGTATGAATTAATAAAATCATCTAACTAGCCCTAAATGATTCTTGAAGAGGAAACAAATTTTTCTAAAAGTACTGTGCTATTTTTTTTAATTCCTAATTTATTTGCTGTTAAACCTAATCATGATATCGATACTTAAAAGTTACAGCTATGACTAGGTATATGAAATATTAAAAAAATTAAAAACAAAAGAGGGAGGAGTTAATGCCCAATTTACAGACTATAACAATGAGAAGGAAATCTGTGGGCAGGAGCATAAGACAGTTTAAGGGGAAAGACAAAGACAGGAGAAAACCAGCCAGTATTGCAGGCATTCATTCCAGCTGAGTTGGAAAAGGTGCACTGTTTGATTGGAGGGTAACGGGACTCAAGGAGGAGAGACCATCTTTGTAGCAGACAAATGAGCTTGGCTGTGGGATTATAGCCATTACAGAGGAATGGGGATAGGGAAACAAGATACTGGAGGTGAGGTGAACAACTGGAAAGAGCAAAGCAGACTATAATAAGAAACTGAAGGAAGAAAATCTAATGTGTGTATATTTCAGGACACACCAGAACCATAAAGGGGTATTGCAATATGTTAGGAGGTATTTAGGTAAGATGAAAAAGGTTCAAACCTTTGATATATCATAATATATATTCAGACATGAAGAAACAGAAATCCTGAGTGATGAAGTGTGAGGGAGGGCTGGAGCAGAGGTGGAAAATCTAAATGAGAAATCAGCACTAGGGACATCAGGGAGGGAGCAGTGGCCTGCCCAGATCCATTTGAGAGCAATTCATTTGGCAAGCAGGAGGTTTGAACCAAAAACTGCAGGCTAAAAGAAAAGAAAAGGTCAAGGTAACATTCCCTGAAGTGCCAGCTCACCAAAGCCAAGTTGAAGCCACCAAATCTGAGTGTGGGAAACAGTGAGGAGAAGGAGGGATCAACCCCAGGAGTTTGCATCTGCGAAAAAAAGCCTGATAGAAAGAAACTGAGTGTTTGACAACAGCAGTCATGTGAAGAGTTGAATGCTGCATTGTTCTCCAGAGGAAGAATAGTAAAGAGAGAGTTTCCCTAAAGAATGTAATCTTTCCCATTTAATAGCTATTTTTATGCACTGAGATTTGTTCCTTATAAATTCTGTGTAATGTTTTTACTTCATGTTTTTTAGAAGTTCAGTTCCTTATGCTGACTTCAACTGCTGGTTTACTATAAACTTTACTATATCCTCTTGAGCTAGGGAAATACTGTGTTTGCTTCAGTTGGTAATAATATCTGGCCTTAGAGAAAGAACCAAATTTAAACAAATAAAGCATTGTCCATTAATCTGGGGTAGTAACACTAACCTTCACAGACAGATTCAAAATTGATAGCAAATTCTTTGTAATTGAAGGTACAGTTTGTTTCAATGTCTTCAAATTTTCGTATCTTAGACTTGAAGGATCTTTGGCTTAAAAGTTTCAATTTAGGAATCTAAAAGCTCTATTTATGAATTCACACTTTGGTGAATGGCCATGCAGCACTAGTTCTGTTGCATTTATTTTAAAAAATCAGCAAGCTGTTTCTTCTAAAATAGGAATTTAAATAAGGTAACTATTGACCTTAGTACTTCAACAATGTTAACATGTCTATTTTAGTTTGAGCGGGTTATCATTGACCGTAGCAAATAGTGCACAAGTATCCTTTTTATCTCATGTAATTGGGGTTTCATTATCTCTCCGTGTATTTTTCACAGCCAGTTTCTCCATATTGACTGCATTAGAATGCACTTCTGTTTTGCCAAGATTCTACTGATGCTGTTTCTTTCTGTTCCCATAAAAAAAGGAAAGCCAAAATAGTTGTAGTCCCTAATGACTCTTCAGAAGAATAGAACTGCATAATTTGGCTGAATTAACATTCAGTCTAAATGAGATTGTTTCTGGTTTAATTCCAGTTATTTCATTGAATTAATTTTAGATTCCTGTTGATATGACTAGCATCAGAATCTGGGCCACTGCCTTTTAAATACTACAAAAATAAATTGGAATGGATGATGTAACTCTTTAATGGTTCATATCCATCTGGCTTGTCATGTCCTCAATAATGAAGTCAATCAACCTGCACACAGGGTAATGTAATCAATCCTTATGTAATGCAGGGAGATGTGCTGAATGACTTGTTAGCATTTCCATCAAGTCAAAATTTTTATTTTAATTAGTCAAGCAGTGTAAATAGTAAATACACCTGGGATGAAATCGCATTAGTCTGGTATTTAGCAAATTCCAGAAGGTATCAAAGGGATAGGATGTCTGCAAATTCCTGTATTCTTTACAATGGATTATCTGTAGGATATGTAGGTTTTAAAGTCCGCAAAATGCTTTCACTCTCTACTGCAGTAGAGGAGGGAGTTCTGAAGGCTGTTGAGGGTTAAAGCTGTGCCCAAGTCAAGAGATGCAGACTACAAGGGCAGAGATTCCATCTTGTTTTTTTCTTATTTTTAACATTCTCAATTGATAGATAATGTTATTACAGCTTGACCAACACACTAGCTATGGATACAGGGGTCGGGACTGTCGCAGTAATCTCTATCTTCTTCCAACGGGCGAAACCGTGTATTTCATCGCATCTGTAGTTGTATTATTCAATGTTGAAGAGCAACTTCAGAGACATTACACTGGTCATAATGATGATGTGAAGTGGTAAGTCACCTAATAACCATTCTTGTTTTCTTCATAAAACATTATTTGAGATAGATCCACTCGTTTTCGTTACTTTTCATTTAGGATGATTAACTTCCTTAGAATCTTCTCCTTCCCCTTTCTTAATAGGATTGAATAATTCCCCTTCACCACAGCCTGAGTGCCAGGTAGAGGCCCTTTAGGTTCCATCTAGCCAACGAAACAGTTTTAATCTCACCTCTGGTCTTCCTGATATTCTTCAGAAATGCCTACACTAGATAGCCTGTAAACTAGTCCTGAGCAGTTTGTCTGCTGCCATGAAGGCATGCCAGCCTGGGCTTCAAAGCAATTTAACTGTGTTGAAGCTCAGAGGATATTAGGTATCAGCAAATATCAGTGTCATTATATTGAAATCTAAATAAACATATGGTTTATCTTGATGGTATCAATCTGCTTGTGGAGTGTAGCTGAAAAAGAGCACCTGGATTATCTGATGAGCCCAAATGTATGAAGTGAGTTTGGCATCCCTTCCTCAGATTAGGCATTTTGAAACACCTGTTTTGCCTCAAAGCCTAAAATAGACTTGATAACCAAATCTGCTTGAATAGTGAGCGTGTTTCATGAATTGAATTATTTGTATAATCTGGTTGTTTTACAAGGAGATTTTTACCTTGGAATTGTTCCATCTCATTTCTTTCTTTCAAGTTTTCTGTCTCTTTAAATATTTCAAAGCTTTCAGGTTTATTGGAAAGAAGATACCTTTTCTGCATTGTAAAGCTGAATTATTGCCACAGTTCATTTTGTAGGGTACTTGGTCTCTAGAACTGCATGCAAAGCAGCTGCAGTGAAAAAATAATTTAGAGGATTTTAGGGCAAAAATAGGCTGTACTTGAGGTTTTATGAGAAATGTTATGTTCCTTTTTCTTAGGCACTTTAGTTGAAATTGGTCACAGTTTTTCAAACCTGTTTTATTTTTTGAATCAAAATTCCTAATTTCTGTATCCTTTCTTACTAAAGGACTTTTTTACCTTTTTAAAAGCATTAGAGGAAGTTTGTAACTCCCTATAAAGGTCACTGAATGTCTGATTATACAGTCTCCAGAGCACTGTTTGGATACATTCATCTGTTTGCTCTGGAAGACTGTCATTAGACAGCATTTATGGGACTGATCAGATCTCTGCAACCACTGTTCAGAGACAGCTGAATTTGATAACTAGCTCAAACTGAAAACTCCTTACACACTGCACTCATTTAAATCTAGGTAAGGTGAATCCTGGGGCTTGATTGATATATGTTTTGAGGTATTAGGACTTAGGTAAATTACTGCCTTGTTCATAAAGGAAGAAGAGATTTTGAAATAGAAGAGAGTGCCTATTGCTTTATCAGTTCCATTTTTATCTTTTATGTAAGCTGTGTGCTTTATATAAAATAGGGCTATTTATTACAAACTTAAGTAATAGTTTGATGAAATAAGTAGTAAATGGCTTTAAGTTTGGCCTCTCGTTTTTTTCTTTTTTAGCCTGGCTGTTCATCCTGATAGGATCACTATAGCAACAGGTCAAGTTGCAGGGACATCCAAGGATGGGAAAGTGAGTGACCACTTTGCTGATGTATAGTTGCTTGTATTTCATAAGAATATGTTATTAAGAAGGCACATTCTATACTCTTTTCATGTTTCAGTTAAATTGGTCTTACATTTTTGGACTGAATGGAAGCAAAACGTAATTTGAGAGTGCCTATTGCACTCTTATCACAGTCACCCAGTTCCATATCAAGATTGGTCAGTGATTTCTGGTTCCATGACTTAGACTGAAAGTAAATTTGGAGCTGATCTCCAAGAGGCATGGAGGGACAAGGCTACAAAGGAGACCTGAGAGGGCAGATGGATGTGAGGAAAAGGAGAAGATTAAATTGTACAGAATACAACTTCATTTGTGATCAGAGCTACCAAAACCAAGCTACAAATAAGAATGGCTTTGGGTTGTTCGCTGAAAAAAATAACCTCTTACTCTTACCATCACCTAGGCAAGAATATTTTTCTCTCTATTGTTATCTGTATTATCGTAGCTTAGCTGTAGGCTGGGAATTTATTTGAACTGACTAAGATGAATATTGCTACAACGAGCTAAGAAAAGGGAGAAAGAATGGGAACAAGCAGAGGCAGGAAAACCATGAGGAAAAAGTTACTTGGTGGAGTGTGCAGCTGTTGTCACAACCAAACCATTGCAGAATTTTTGGCAGATGCCAACAATCAATTTGAGAATAAAAGTCAGATTATCAATATGCTGAGTACTTTGAGTGTTGTGATTTAACCCCAGCCATCAATGAAGTACCACACAGCCACTCACACAACCCATCCCACACTCCAGTGGGGTGAGAAGCATTGGAAAAAGGGTAAATCCTGTAGTTTGAAATAAGAACAGATGATGATGATGATAATGATTATTGTTATATTGTAATAAAATTATAATAAGAACAACAAAACAAGAGAAATAACACCCAAGAAAGATTAAGTGATATACAATACAGTTGCTCATCCCCAGCTGACCAATGCTCAGCCTGTCTTCCGGCAACAATTGGCCCCTCCCACCTAACACTTCCCCAGTATTTATATACTTGTTTTGATGTTCTATGGTATGGAACATCCCTTTGGCCGGTTCAGGTCAGGTGTCCTGGCTGTCCTCCCTCCCAGCTTCTTGTGCAGCTCCACGTTGGCAGAGCATGGGAAACTGAAAAGTCCTTGACTAAGGGTAAGCACTGCTCAGCAACAACTAAAACATCTGTGTTATCAACATTATTTTCATAATGAATACAAAACACAGCTCTGTACCAGCTATTGGAAAAAAACCTCAAAACAACAAAAAACACAAACCAACTCTATCCCAGTCAAAACCAGGACAATGAGGAAAACGAAATCCCAGTTATGCAATATAAAGTTTGTGTAAAGATAACTTAGCTGAGTAACATAAACTATTAATTTTTATTATGTACCAGAGAAGTCTGTGGCATATATTTTTTAGCTTCATAAATACAATAACTTACAATCGGATTTGTGAAATAAAATCTAAAGGTTTGATGTCTATGCTTGAGAGGAATGTGGTTTATAGGTAAACATATAAAAGCAATGTATATAACTGAGGTACTGTTGAGGCTCTGGTTTTTTTCTCTATGTGTGTGTGTGTTATTTTTTTTTTATTAAAGGACAAGTTCACTACTTATGAACAAGAAAGACTGATGGCTGTTGCTTTTTTTCTCCTGATATTGTGATAAAACCTATTCATTTCAGTTCAAAGGGATGGGAAAAGAAGGAAAATAAAGCAGGGCCCTTGTTTCCCTGCAGAGGTTGATGGTTCTGTGTTAAACTCAGTGTTTAACGCAAACCTCCCTCAGCAAGTGTTTCCCGGGGCCGCCCCCTCGTGGCTGTGGGAGGCAGCGCTGCCGGAGCCCGCGTGGGGCTCTCGCAGCCAAAGGCAGAGGGAAGGAAGGAAGGGAGGATCATGGAGCTTTCACAGGGAGTTGATCTTGGGCCAGTATGTATGCCTGGGATTTTTATTTACAAAAATCAATCTCCCTCTAATTACGGTTGTAAAGAAGAGTCTAAAGATACAGGTTTGTTTTTTTTTCCCTGGCCATTGTTACATTATTGAAATTAATTACATTTTAGAAATTTTTAAGTTTCTTTTTGCACTTGCTGTTTGACTTTTGCCAGATTAATCTCAGTTCGTACAGTTTAAACTGTTCCTGAACCTGCCAGTAAGTGCCATGTCACAAAGACATTAAAAATTTTCACTCCATGAAGAATATCTCAGTGGCTGTTAACTTCAGTGAACAAACTGAGACCTGAGGTGCTGTACACTCTGCATGATCAGTCTCAGGTATTGGTCCTAGGCACAGTAATCAGCAAACCATTTGTAGTATATCTGTGCTTGCATGGGTGACTCTAGAGAAGTTCTGATAATTTTAATACCTTCAATTTTGATAAAGTATTTTGGGTTTTTTTCAGATGCATTCTCATTTTTAAAAATCCCTGTGGGTTTTTGGCATAATTGTTTCAGCTGATTTTTTTCTGTGTCTTTTATAGCAATTGCCACCACATGTGCGTGTCTGGGATTCTGTAACTCTGAATACACTGCATGTCATCGGAATGGGGTTTTTTGACCGAGCTGTCACTTGCATTGCTTTTTCTAAATCTGTAAGTAAAGCAAATGACTAGTCATATTAACCCTGTTTGCTGGAATGGTCTTTGAAGTCTTTCAAATTTAGCTTCCTTGGCCAAAATTAACTTCCAAGCTGTCTTTTGTCTCAGGTTCCTGTTTAGAGGAGGAAAGTTTGTAACCCTGTTGTTTCCAGCAGCTTAGGTTGCTGTTAAAGCTAACAGTTTCTCAGCAGTCTCAGAAATCTACCTTATGCTTAAAATAAACTTCAATTAATTTCTTCAGGGGTAAGCTGTTGCAGAAATAGTTGTGTACTTAAATTTCAGTATCCTTAATTCCCTTGAATCCTCTTGTTCTGTTTCTCCCTACATAAGAAAGTTATTCTCTCTGTATCTTTTTACCCCCTTGCTGTGCCTACAATGATTCATGAGAGACCTTTAAAAATGGAATCTCCCAGAGGAGAAGCAAAATCTCTAGCTTGAAAACAGCAAAGGCATATGGATGAAGGGTTGTAAAGAAGTAAATCCTATTGTTAGCCTTGGCACCATCCTTTGATCTACTGGAAAGATAAAAATAAATACATATGCTGATATAGGGAACATTGAAATCCCATATAACGACATGAGTCTGGGACCTGACACATGCAAGTCTCAAGGCCCTTTGTGTACAACAGAATCCATAAGGAATGTATTGGTGGTGTCTGGTTGTCTCAAGTCCATTTTTAGATAGGAGAGAACGAAATCAAGGGTTGGACTTGATGATCTCAGAGGTCTTTTCCAACCCAGTCGATTCTATTCTATTCTATTCTATTCTATTCTATTCTATTCTATTCTATTCTATTCTATTCTATTCTTCTATGAAATTCCCTCTAAATGCCAGTTGACTACTAAACTGGTATTAAAAAAAATTGCTAGAACAAGATTAGTTTCTGTTCCTGTTATAAATCTGAGATAACTTCTATGAAATGGTGTATTCCCTAGGCAAAATGTATGTCAGTGAAAGTATCTACAAACACTTGAAATCCATTGATGACAATGTTTTATAGAAAGTAGAAAAGAAAGGAGCGAATTGGGAGAACTAGTTAAGAATATAAAGGTGAAAACCAACACTGTCCAAGATCACCTTTTAAAGGATAAATAAAAAGGAACAGTGAGCAAATGCTCTGTAAATACATCCCTGGAGGGATAGAGGTCCTTAGTAATAGATGATCACTGTTGGCATATGCCAAGAGAAAGCAAGTGTTTAATATGTTTGCTTTCTGCTGTGATTTCGCTCACAGCTTGGCTTGTTCTGAGCATCACTTCTCATTCTGTAGCAGTACTGCTTCTGTCACTTTAGACAGCCCTCTCTTCTCAGGCCTGTCTCTGCCCCACCTCTTGAGCTGCCTTGGCACAGTTATTTTTGTAGCTGTGCCTGAGGTGTATTACAGGCCTGACTCATCAGGGGAGAACCAAGCAATCTCATGAAAATGAAGCAGAGTTTTCTTGGATTTTCTTTTCCCCCAAAATTGATCTGTTCCCCAGACAGGCTCACTCTGTGACACTCCAAACTTTTGTGGTGGCTCAGCTCGAGTGGCAGCAACAAGCAGCTGTTCTATGGGTGGCAGAGGGAGGACTGTTTGTGTCAGCATTGTGTCAGAACAGTTCTTGTGTAACCACAGGCTTGGTCTGTTCCTGTGAGCTCATCTGCAGTCACAGCTAATGCCAGGAGCAACAGGATACAAAAATCATATTTGAATGGGTTGGAAAGCAACTGGACATTACTTGATGGTTTATTTACTCTATTCTCAGTTAGGAATGAATACCAAAGAAATTGTGAAAAATGGTCCAAAAACTTCCTTCCAGATAGATACTGAAAAAACATCTGATAATTATACAGCAGTTCCCATCACTACTGAGACAGATGTCAGTCAGCTCCTAGTTCAGGCAGGATCTTGGTTGGAGTTCTTTATCCACCTTTCGGATTCACACATCAGAAAAATAGGTACTAACAGGAGAAAGTCTGGGAAATATGCATGAAGAAAGACTGAAGGAATTAGGAGAATTAAGATTAGAAAGAGTGATAGAAGACATAATTATAAAAAAGACACTCATCAGAAATAAGTTTTTTTCTAATTTCTTACTATATTCCCTGATTTTGATCCATTTTGTCAATATGAAGAGTAAATTTTTCCCTGTGTCCATATAGATCTGAGAAGAAATAATTCACTTAAATTGCAAAGAAAGAAACTCAGTATAATTATCAGGAAAAACTTTCTTAATAAAATGGATAATGGTGTGTAGTTTGCCTTTGGAATTCCCAGCTCTAAATGTTTGTAAAGAGATACCTACCTTGTTCCTGACATTTGTCTGCAGTTTGCAGGAGTTTCTTTTCTAGGTTCTTTTTTAGCCCTGATTTTCAGTGACCCCATAAATTATTACATTTTATGGAGATCTATGGATAACTAAAAGTTTAACAGTTAAAGTGTAAATATGTATAAATATTTCCACTTACGCAGAAGTATTTCATTATTATGAATGTGTATTTATATGTTCTTCATGTTGGTTGGGTGATGTATTAATACTTTCCATGTTTTGCCTTAGAATGGAGGAAGTAGCCTGTGCTCTGTGGATGACTCAAATGACCATGTGCTTTCTGTGTGGGACTGGCAGAAAGAAGAAAAACTGGCAGATGTCAAGGTGTTGCAATAAGATATTTTATACTACTTGTTTGTATGTAGATGTGGATTTCTTGTCATAAAATGTCGTTCTATATTTTTTCTTGTGCCTTTTTACTGCTTTTGCTTTTATTTTCTCCCTGTTGAGATTATGCCAATAATCTGGGGGGTTTTAATTTTGCTATTGTAATTCTAGAATTGATTAGAAAATTCTAGCCAGCAATATTAAGAGCATATGCAGAACCCAAAAGTCTTAAACTAATCTTTTGTGTAGAACTCATTGTCTGACATGGTTTTGAAGAATAAATTTGGATACTAACTTGTAAAGATCTTTTGACTTTGAAGTATTCTGCCAAAGTATTCCAGACTATGTCAGTAAGTTAATATCTCAGAATGTTTCTTATATCTGAAGTATCAGTTTATCTAACTAGAGAACTATGTAATATTGTTTCATTTTCTTTAAATTTTAGATTTTGATACAATGTTTTTCTTTTTCCTTTCAAGTGCTCTAATGAGGCTGTATTTGCTGCAGATTTTCACCCTACTGATACAAATATAATAGTTACTTGTGGAAAATCACACCTTTATTTTTGGACACTAGAAGGGAATTCCCTTATTAAGAAGCAAGGATTATTTGAGGTAAAATAAAATATTTCTCTAATTTTATGTTTATGGTAATGGTACAGTCAGACAGAAGTAAGAATTAGTAAGGTTTGAGAAAATCAAAACAACTGATTATTATTAAACCTGAATGGTACAGTCAGACAGAAGTAAGAATTAGTAAGGTTTGAGAAAATCAAAACAACTGATTATTATTAAACCTGAAATTCTGGAGAAGCTCAGGTGGCATTCCTGTTACAGTAAAACTTCCACATTCAAGTTTTCAAATGAAATTATGATACTGGGATTCTTTTTCCTGTATTCTTTATGCTACACACCTCCACCCTCACCACACCCCCTACCCCCACAAAATAAAATTTCCTTAAGTGGTCTATGATTACTTCAGGTTAAAAAAAACAAACCAACCAAACAAACAGAAACAAAACTCCAACAAAAACAAACAAAAACCCCAGAAAGAGTTATATATGCTGGAGGGTGGTTTTTTGTCTTGTCAGAGGAAGATCCTGCAAAACCACATAAAATATGTGTTTATGAATCTTCTTCCCTTTTACTCTGTTCTGCTCAGTTACATCCACATATGTAATTCAAATACAGGTTGAGCTGGTCACTATTTGGTGAATATAATTTTCATTTCAAGGTTTGATACTAAACATAGATTAAGCTCTGCAGGAGTTGCATGCACAGCTGAGGGGTGTTTGTGGTGACTGCAGATTTCTCCAGTAGGACCCAGTTAACTGCTTGTGGAGTCGTGGCTCACATGTATAGTCAATACAACTACTTTGCAATCTTGGTTACTATACATTGTGTGAAATCAGGAGGAGATGCTGAAATAATGCTTTTAAATTTCGTTACATTTTATTTTTCCATGCATTTTTAACTCCTAAGCTGCTTGGGCAGAATTCTCCCACTGTTCTGGCTGTTACTCTTGATGGTTGTTGCAGATTAAAAGTGTGGTGGCCCTAGTTGAGAATAGTTTTTACTTTGAGGGAGAAAGTGGTCATACACACAGTTTGTCAACAAGGAATGTAAATAATGTCCTTAGAAGCTACTACTGAATTTTTTGTATTCTAATGCATTTCATTGTTTTGTTACTGCCAGTATCATAAATGAAGGGTCTGAAAGCAATATTTCCATTACTGAACCTTGGGATTCTTTCAAGAGATGATTCCGTAATTCTTACACTACATCCAAACTCTCTAGTAATACTTTTTTCACCTAGAAACTTTGGAGTCAAAAGTTACAATAATAAAGCTTGTCTGCATCTTTGTCCATTTCTGAATACTTAAAGCATTTGGGATTATGCAGTAGTTGGGAGATTTGTTTTTATCTTGGAGCATTCCTGTCATGTGTTAAATGTTGACAGACCTTCTCACTCTGTCCCCAGCTTGCAATTACAGGATACAGGGCTGGGCCACCAACCTCCACTGATGCATTTTTTGCTCTTGCACAGATTAACTGTTTAGACCATAAGAATGTGTTTAAGTCTTGTGTAGATATTTAAGTAATAATAGAGCTGTATAAAACTAAACTGAATTACTCAAATGCATACATTTAAAATGAATGGGTTGTGTGTTGCTTGTGAGTGTATATTTTTCATAACCATGCAGAAACAAGAGAAGCCAAAGTTTGTCCTGTGTGTGACCTTTTCTGAAAATGGTGATACTATTACAGGAGACTCAAGTGGAAACATTTTGGTTTGGGGGAAAGGTAAGATAAAACTTCACTATTAACTTCAATCCTAATATTAAACACTGTGAAATTTTGTGTGAGTGTAGAGCTGCATTTTAAGAAGAATAAATTAGTTTTATCTTGAGTTCTGTCCCAAGACCAATCCAGCAGATTGTGTCTGGATTATTTTCTACAAGAACCTAAAGAACAGCTATACCTAACAGCTAGAGCATAAGATTCTATAGAATATGTTCCCTATGGTCAAATATTGAATCACAGAGCTATGCCAACATCTTGTTGATGTAAGAAATGGCAGAAAAAGTTCTTTTCCTTAATCAATGTGATAGAAAGAAACACTATTAATATAGCTGATGATCTCCAGCCTGTGACTCTACTGTTTTCAGAAATTATGCCTATTGACATACACTTTTAGAAAGACAACAAATAGCTTTATTTGTTTTCCTAGGAAGTCAAGCTAAGATGTATTCAGATCTAATTGAATTCCTCATCTTTATTTCAAAAGAACAGATGGATAGGAAGAACTTTTTCAAAGAGCACTTTCTAGTAATAAGAGATTTTTTTCTTTTAGATAGCAGAAGGCAATGCCTGCTGGAGGGCAAACAGCAGCAACATCCTAAACGTTTACTTAGTGCATGATATGCCATGCATAGGAATAAGGAGAATCCCTTGAAGGAGGCTTTTTTAGTAAAGGAAGAAGGGATGTGGATGACAGGTGCTTCTTATTTACTCAGTCTTTTCTCCTAAGATACTCGAAGGGTGTAAGACCCGTAAAACAAAACAGTGAACTAGTTACACAATCAAGCTTTACTGAGATGTTTTTGTAGTCTTTTTTTTTTTCATCCCAGGACTGGCAGCCAATTGTCTCTTTATGCTTCTGACCACTGCACTGCTGTTGGGGAAGGGGGTGGATATGGTGTTTGTAAGTCAGCTCCCCTTTTATTGCCCTTTCCTTTTTCCTATGGTAATTTAAAGAAAGACAGTTAACACTTTCCCTTAATTTTAGAAATTGCATAGTCCCCTCTCCCTGTTCTGTGTTGTTATTTTAGCTTGCCAACAGACAGGGAGATGGTGGCAGCTGCTGGAATGGCAGGGGCAGTGCATTGTTCAGGGGCCAGTTTGCCACCATGCTCATAGACTTGCAAGCAGCCTCTTCTGCCCTTTCTCCCAGAAATGAAAGGGAATTCTCAGTGTGCTCAAGTTCTTCTCACCTTCTGCCAGCTCTTTTGGGTTGAACAAAAATGTTGTTCTTGTTTTTCTCTCTTAGTACAGTGTGCTTTCTATGCCTTCATTACTTTTGACTAGGAGCCTCATGTTCAAGTGAGGACTCCATCCACCAGGTCAAGAGTATCCTTAGCAAAAACAACTTGTGATAGATACCAGTTGTACCTGACACACTATATCCACAGATGTGGATGGAAAGCAAATGGGACTTATAAAGGAAAATGTAGTTATTTCTTTCTAACTTGTGTCAGCCCTCACTTGTCCTATACATCAAATTAGCCAAGGTTTGATGCAAGGTGCACATTTCAGTAATAGCATCGCTAGTAATGATTTCTTTGTACTTCATTGTAGTAATGATTCATCAAATTAGAGATAATCTGATACAGTTGGTTTTGAAGGTGTTTTGAATCTAATAAGGTACTTGAAAAAGTTCAGCCATTAAAAGTACAGGCTCTTTTGGAGAGTGATTCAGCACATTCTGCCAGATGTACAAGGACCTGTAATTTAGTCAGATTCTGGTACAAGTTCAGTGTCTGGAGGCTGTGGGATATTCTTGAAAGATAACAGGTGACTGGATTATGATTTCTTTTGATAAGGTGTGTAATGCTACTTCAGATCAAATGTAATGTCTAATTATTTAAGTTAGACCCCCATGAAAGTTTTAAAGGAACCTATTTTATTTCATCTTTGACGTAAACTGAGTGAGTATGTATTCTTTTCGGGTTTGAGGTGGGGGAATCTATCTTAAGATGTACTAATTCAGCCTCTTCTATGGTCTGTGTGTTTTGGTCCAAGACTTTTACCATTGTTTAGATACAATTCTTGAAACATAGCAGAGAAATACAGAAAAAAAAATTGGGGAAAAGGAGCTATTAAGCCAAGTATTTCAGTAGTGATGTCTTTTCTCCTTTCGCACAGGTACCAACAGAATAAGCCACGCAGTTCAAGGGGCACACGAGGGTGGAATATTTGCGCTCTGTATGCTGCGAGATGGCACGTTGGTATCAGGAGGTGGAAAAGACCGAAAGCTGATATCTTGGAATGGAAATTACCAAAAGATTCACAAAACTGAGGTGATGTCACCTGCCTTGAAATTAAAATGCTGCTCAAGAAGAAATTTTAGCTGTCTTCTAAACATGGGGTTTTTTAATCAATTTCTTTCCTTATGGATGTACAAATCAGTCGTAAAGTGAAATATCATTTGAGCCATCAGGTCATTCCTGTGATTGCCTATTCATTAACATAGTATTTACTTTTTAAATTCTGTGGTAACTGGAAAACAAATTTTGTATTCATACCTTTCCATATTCTCTCTTCCTTTCTTTGGAATTAATAACGGAGGTTTTTTTGGAGGTTTTTAGTACTCAAAGTTTTTCATTAATTTCTTGGTTGATGTTGTTGGGTTTTTGTATATAAAAGATAAATTATGAAAATTAATCCAGTTGCTTTGTAGGAACTTAAAAGCAGAATTTGTTTGGACAGAACTATATGAATGTTTACATACTGAGTGTAAGGGAGCAATCAGCATAAAACTGAGGAAAGGTTTCAACTCTACTGTATAATATTAAATGTTGCAAATGTATATGCAACTGGAATGGCACGTGAATTTTTGTAATTAATTTTTAACGCAGCACAAGGTGTGCCTGTTGTGCTGTTTCTAACTGTGGTATCCTTCTTTTTTTCTCTTATTGGTTCATACTCTAGTATTCCTTGTTACTTTACACCTTCCCTTGAACTATATATTGGAGATTTGCACTGACTTTCAGAACCCAGGCTGCAACTAAAGAAACATTCAAGAAAGTGCTCTGAGTAGAAATGTTTAGTCTGATATTACAGGTGCAATTAAATACAATTGACTTAACACGGCACGAAGGAACCTTCTCTGTTTGTTTAAATACTTGGTTTATCTGTCCAAATGGAGTGTTCTGTAGATAAGGATGTCTTGTCTTGTAGTGTTATAAAAACAGTTGCTGAGCTGTTGCAATTTGTTTTAAAGTTTTCCACGTCAGGCACACATACTTATCTATTTAATTTCTTCTCTGTGCAACATTTATTAAAACATATTTGATAGGCCATGTGTCTTTAAAAATAGCAATGCTTGACAAATTGTCTGACTTACCTATCCTTTTTTTCATTATGACCACAGATTCCAGAGCAGTTTGGTCCAATAAGAACAGTAGCAGAGGGAAAAGGGGATGTTGTATTAATAGGAACCACTAGGAACTTCGTCCTACAGGGCACACTATCAGGAGACTTTTTCCCAATTACCCAGGTAAGCTGGATTGCCTTACAAGAACATTTCTAGGTGTGTATTAGCAGTAAAGATATTGCTTTAAGTTTCATAAATATGCATCTATTTGATTTATTATTGCAATACTTTTGGCAATAAATAACGTTACAAATATGTATCTACCTAGAGCTAACATATTTTTTTAATGCTTTAATGTATAGTTTGGTCATTTTAATACTGTTTGATCATGTTTAGTTTTGATGGTATGTCCTTCTTGTCAAGAAACATTTCTGCTTGTATAGGGTCACACTGATGAGCTTTGGGGACTTGCAGTCCATTCCTCTAAACCTCAGTTCTTCACATGTGGACATGACAAACACATTACTCTCTGGGATGCTACTACTCATCGTCCCATCTGGAACAAGATTATAGAGGTATAAATTTATTAATCACAGCTCTACTGTTATAGAAATTATGTAATTTTCCATATATATAGCAATATATTAATTTGGGGTTTTCTTAAGATTATTGATTAAAACTGTCTCAACTATTAACTTGAGGAACAATCCAAGAGTCACAGTTTTTTTGAAAATGGACGTAAAGCTCTTAAAAACCAGAATTTAAACCCCTAGGCTATATGAATCTATATGCTGCATCATATAGAAGTGTACAGTGCTCTTGACATTTATATTCTTTTTACTAGGAAGAGAGCCACAAATGTAAAGATAGGAAAGATTTATCATTTAAAAGTAATTATGATCAGAGTTAATACTACTCCTGTCCTGAGCATGATAGTCAGAATACAGAAGGAAATAATGTTTTAGGGATGTCTTCATTTTCTATAATTTATTAGTATTTTTATCCATCCTGTTCACAAATAAACAAATGTTTGGAATTTCTCTTTCCATTCTGGTGTGAAACTTAGCATTTAGGTACTGCAGGAATACTTAGTGGAGGCTCATTTTGAACTGTACTTGAGCAATCTGTGCATCTGCAAAATCCTAATGACTTTGTGGTGACAAGTGTTCTTGCTTACCATATACATCACCAGGAACTGATTTTTAGAGTACATTTTTGGACACCTGATCAGTCTTCTCATTGTTTATCCATAAGAAAGCATTGGCTTGTCTTTTATCTCTCTGCCATTATCACCTTTTTTCAAAAATTCTTCTCCTTACAGTTTTTAATAGATGTGTATGTTTTTTGGAAGTACATGTATTGATCATAATAACCAAGATATTTCTCAATCTTTTTATCTGCCCTCTGTACAGTGGAAAAGGTCAAAATTTGCTACAAGGAAAAGAAAGCAGCACCTGGTGTAGATATGTACCGAATACCCAGGTTTGCATATCAGATTGTAGCCAGTAACATAGAGACGACACTCATGTTGCTGACCAAAGTCTTTTCTGTGTCAGATAGTGAATAATCAATAATGCCAAGTATTTGGCCTGAGAAGCCAGGCAGATAATTGCATTTTCCTTTCTCCTAATAATTTTAGCATTTAAGATATGGTAATATGATTTGGATTTAAAAATAAGCGTTCTCCCCTTCATCTTTCAAGATACTCTAGACAGGTGGGCCTCAGGGGAATGGTCAAACCTTGAGATGCACCAGAATCTGAATGTGCTTGCAAAACTCTCCAACTGTCACCAAGATGACAAATCAAATAAATAGCAGCACACTTAAGCTACAAACTTCAACAACAAAATACATTTTTGA